>PVLC010000326.1:91932-235142 GCA_004027655.1 Graphiurus murinus
GTAATCCCAGCATTCGGGAGGCTGAGACTGGAGGATCCGGGTTCGCGGCCAGCCTCAGCTACCTAGTGAGGCACTCCGCAACTTAGTGAGACTCGGTTTCAAAATAAAGAATAAAAAATAGGGCTGGGGGTATAGCTCGGAGGTAGAATGCCCCTGAGTTCAATCCCCAGTACCGCAAAAAAAAAAAAAAAAAAAAGAATACTCCTTTAATAGGAAATAGCTATTGTTTTCCTTTAAAAAGTAATAAAAATCAAAGTAGTTAGGAAAAAATGGATATGAGACCATTTAAAATACTGAAACTTGATTGAATTGGAATGACAATGGTGCTTGGTGGTATACCAGATGGCAATAATTCAACACTTCAAGGGATTGGGAATCTAAGACACATTAGCCTGTCTAAATTGCTTTCTATGAAAATAACTGTATTGTTAAAACAAGCATTAATGTGAAACAACTGATTTCCAATAAGATTTAAATGTCACAGAAATATTTTTAGAAAATCACAACTTAAAAAAATAAAATATTTGATGTAAAGTTGCTCTACCTATAATATCATCTCTCCCCCATTAGACACCCAAGAGCCTTCTAAAGCCAAGGCAAAATAATTCCAGTTAAGCTGGACCTTGTTTCCTAAAAATATTTCTATGATATTTAAATCTGATTAGAAATCAGCTATTTCATATGCTTGTTTTTAATCAATAAGTTTATTTTAGTAAGAAATCAACTCTGACAGGCTGATATATTCTGGAGTTCTAGTTGCATGCATGGTTGAATTATTGCCATCTGGTATACAAAACCAAACACCTCTGTCATTTGGTGGCACTTATTCCTGCTTTAAATAAGTTAAAAGAAAGGGTTAAGTCAATTCAATCTACTCTCAGTCCTGAATATCATCTGAATATTTGTTCCTTTCATGGCCTATATTTAATTTTCAAGCATCACAAATATTTCCATTGTGAACATTTTTAGATAAATCAAAAGCTGAGGATATTTAAAAACTTCCGCAATAACAATTTCTTCCTAATACCCATCATATTCTGTAATTTCAAGAATATCCAAATACTTAACCTTTCCTTCTTAATCTGAAATTTTTTCGTTGTTTTCCTCTGGTAGCTACCAGAAAAAACAGACTCTGAAGGTTCCCAATCCAGAGCATTTATGTGTGTGCAGTTATGAATGAAACTCTTCACTGTTCCTCATAACTCCAAATTACAGTGCATTAAGGTCTTTAAGTTGCCTGAATCACCTCTAAACATTGTCCATGTAGTAGCAACACCCATGACTGCTCCCTCTGAAATTGAAACACCTCCCCCAAAAGACACCATGCATACTATCATTCCTTCATTTATTCAATAAGTGCCTATTATGGGTAAAAGGCCAGAAGCTGGGAAATAGAAAAGTAAGGTTTGATGCTTCTGAAGATTTTTGTACCTCATCAGATACTTATAGAAAGTACCCTTGTAACCATAGAAACCACTTTGGTTCGGTTCATGTGATTAATGTCTCCACTGATCCATTTAACCTCTAAATATAATACTAATATCTTAAAAGCTCCAGAAGCCACAAAAGAAGTTGTTCCTGAAGTGGAATTCATTGAGGATGTTCCCGAAGAGCCAGAAATGCAACCTGTGAAAGGTACCTGTTACTTCTGAAGAAAAAGAAATTTCCATCCTCTGCTCATAGAACTAGCACTCTTTTTTCTAACACTCTTTATAATTCCTAAATTTAAACATACTAATATCTTTAAAGCACCTGAAGCTCCACAGTGAGTTCCCTCTAGGAAGAAAGTATTGATGACTGTTCTTGCCACAACCCCAAACCCTCCTAACTATAGAAATATTCATTCAGCAAATTCAGTCCTCCCTCTGTCTCCATGAGGGATTGTTCCAGGCCCTCCATGGATACCAAAATCCATGGATATTCAAATTCCTTACATAAAATGAGGATGTTTTTTCAAATAATCAATGCAAGGTGCCATATATTTCAAATCATCTTTATATCATTATAATAACTAATAAAGTATAAATATTATGTAAATAGTTGTGATATATATATTGCCTCAGTGATAATGGCAAGAAAAAAGTCTGTACTTATTGAGTCCAGATGCAGTTTTTCCATCAATGGTTAGTTGAATGGAGGACACATACCTCGTGGCTACCAAGGGCCAACTATACTTTATAATGAGGATATGAGTGTCACAAGAACTCCACTGAGTGCTGGAGGAGATGAGCCCCTCTTTTCAAAGAACCCATGAACCTCTTTAGTTTACTGTGGAGCAAGGGAATGGGAGACAGGAAGAAAAGAAATTTCTAGAAAGCTACCCTGGCCACCTTTTTATGGTTACTGTTTTCATTAATATTTTAACTATTAAATGTGGGATACTAATATCTTTCAAGTGCCTGAAGCACCTCAAGAAGTTGTTCCTGCAAAGAGAGCTCCTTCCAAAAGAAAAGAAGCTCCCTCAGCTAAAGGTACCAGTCACCAAACCCTTAGCCTCAAGAACTAGCTCTCGAAATTTGAAAATAATTTGCCCTTCCTAGTGATCTTCATAACACTAAACGTAAAAATACTAATTTCTTAAAGTGCTCGAAGCTCCCCAAGAAAATTTCCCTGAAAAGAAAACACTTGGGGTTCCTCACACAAAGCCTGAAATTCCTGAAGATGAAGGTATATCTTACTGGAAGTTTCAAAGGGTGGGAAAATGTCTCCTCCTTGTCTTAAATGTGTTTCCCGTTTGTACTGATTCTATTAATTTCTAAATGTAAAAATATTAATATCTTTAAAGTGGCTGAGGCTCCCAGAGAACTGGTGCCCAAAAAGAAGGTGCATCTACAGCAAGTGCCTGAAGTTGTGCCTATCAAAGGTACACCCTTAACTGTCCCTTCACACGGACAAGGGAGGTGGGGAGTCAGAAAGGACCATCTTTCTAGCCTTGAAAATTCTTTGGGATGCATAAATGTAGCTCATGTCTGTGTTGATGACTTTGACACAAATATAAATTTACTAATATCTTCAAAGTGCCTGAAGCTCCCAAAGAAGTGGCCCCCCAAAAGGAAGTAGCAGAAGTTCCCACCCCAAAGCCAAAAGCACCTGTTACAGGTACATGTTATCACTATTGCAGGCTGGAGGGGAAAAGGGGGGCTCTTTTGCTCTTGAAAATGTTTCAGTGTTTGTTGTGGTCTTTGTATGTTCTAAGTGTAAAAAAAAACAAAACAAAACAAACAAACAAACAAAAAACTAATATCTTTTAAGTGCCTGAGGCTCCCAAAGAGGTTGTCCCTGTAAAGAAAGTGCCTGTGGCTCTGCCTAAAAAGCCAGAAGTCCCTCCTGTCACAGGTAATCTTCACTGGTCCCAGGTCTCACAACATGAAACTCTTCTTCTCTTTAAAATATTTCATCCTTGTGGTCTTCATAAGTCCTGAATGTAATGTCACTAATCTCTTTTAAGTGCCTGAGGCTCCCGTAGAGGTTGTCCCTGTAAAGAAAGTGCCTGTGGCTCTGCCTAAAAAGCCAGAAGTTCCTCCTGTCACAGGTACTTGTCACTGGCGTGAAGCTTCATAAGATCTAACTCTTCAGCTCTTGAAAGTAGTTCATCCTCGTGGTCTTCACAAGTCCTAAGTGTACTCTCACTAATCTCTTTTAAGTCCCTGAGGCTCCCAGAGAGTTTGTCCCTGAAAAGAAGGTGTCTGTGGTGCCTCCTAAGAAGCCAGAAGTCCCTCCTGCCCCAGGTACTTGTCACTGACCTGAAGCTTCATAAGACATAACTCTGCTGCTCTTGAAAATACTTCTTCCTCGTGGTCTTCACAAATCCTAAGTGTAATCTTACTGATCTCTTTTAAGTGCCTGAGGCTCCCAAAGAAGTTGTCCCTGAAAAGAAGGTGCCTGTGGTGCCTCCTAAGAAACCAGAAGTCCCTCCAATTAAAGGTAGTCCTGTTAAAGGATGTCACTGTGCGTGATACTGTCCACTTGCCTTTACTCTGTCTAATCATGGAAATACTAATATCTTTAAAGTACCTGAGGTGCCAAAGGCAGCTGTCCCAGAAAAGAAGGTGCCTGAAGCTATTCCCCCCAAACCGGAAAGTCCTCCTCCTGAAGGTAATGTTAAAACTATGCAAACTAGGGAGACAAGTAACTGCTATTTTAGTAGAAAAGTATATAAATAAATCCTATTACATGCAGGTTATATAATTCTAAATTAAAAATAACAGTAGTGATTGATTCATAGTATCTTGGTGTGTAATTATATACTATAGGTATTAATTATTTTCACCTTTTCTAAACACAAATTACTAATTATCTTTGAAGTGCCTGAAGTGCCACCAAAGGAAGCCATCCCTGAAAAGAAGGTACCAGTGGCCCCTCCCAAAAAGCCAGAAGTTCCACCAGCCAAAGGTACGAACCCTTACATGTTGTCAGTCACCCGTTAAGGGGGTGGGGGCAGGTCTGGAGAAGCATTGGCCAGTCTCACAAGGTGTATTCTCTTGGGTAAATGTATTGGCAATAGTATAGTTTACCGTTTCTAACTAAAAGATACTAATATCTTCAAAGTTCCTGAAATTCCTAAAGAAGTTGTACCTGAGAAGAAAGCGTCTGTGCCCAAAAAACCAGAGGTCCCACCTGCAAAAGGTATTTACTCTAACTGCCCTATTAAAACATCTTATATTCCTCACAATCATTGTAATATATGCCTTCACAATTCATAAATTCTAAAACTACTAATATCTTTCAACTGCATGAAGTTGCACAAGAAGTTGTCCCAGAAAAGAAAATTCCCAAGACACTGCCCCAAAAGCCAGAAGCCCCACCTGTTGCATGTACTGGTCACCTAGTCCTTATTGTGCAGAAGAAATATCTCTTCCATTCTTGAAGACAAATATAGTTATTTTTCTTCATTAACCTAAGTTTAAAACTACTAATATCTTTCAAGTGCCTGAAGTCCCTCAAGAAATTGTCCCTGAAAAGAAAAGAACACTGATACCTCCTAAAAAGCCAGAAGCCCTGCCTGTCACAGGTACTGGTCACCTGGTCCTTCTTCTGAAAAAGAAGTAACTCTTTCATTCTTGAAAACACTTTTAATCCATTGTTCCTCACTAATGTACGTGTAAAACTACTAATATCTTTCAAGTGCCTGAAATACCTCATGAAGTTCCAGAAAAGAAAGTTCCTGTGACCCTACCTCCCAAGCCAACAGTTCCACCTGTCACAGGTATTTTTACCCCTCCATATTCTTCAGAAGAAACATTTTTAGCCCATATACCTCACCGACAAAAGTTTAAAAACTACTAATATCTTTTAAGTGCCTGAAATTCCTCAAGAAACTGTCCCTGAAAAGAAAATAGTGGTGCATCCTAAAAAGCCCGAAGTCCCTCCTGCCACAGGTACTTGTCACGGACCCCAGGTTTCACAACATGAAACTCTTCTGCTCTTGAAAATATTTCATCTTCCTGATCTTCATAAGTCCTAAATGTAACTTCACTAATCTCTTTTAAGTGTCTGAGGCTCCCAAAGAGGTTGTCCCTGAAAAGAAAACACTTGTTGCTCCACCTAAAAAGCCAGAAGTCCCTCCTGTTACAGGTACTCATCACTAACCCCAAGGATTATAAAACTCTTCTGCTCTTGAAAATATTTCATCCCCCTGGTCTTCATAAGTCCTAAATGTAATGTCACTAATCTCTTTTAAGTGCCTGAGGCGCCCAAAGAAGTTGTCCCTGAAAAGAAAGTGCCTGTGGCTCCTCCTAAAAAGCCAGAAGTCCCTCCTGCCCCAGGTACTTGTCATTGGCTCCAGAGTTTCACAACATGAAACTCTTCTTCTCCTGAAAATATTTTATTCCTCTGGTCTCCATGAGTCATAAGAATAACTTCATTAATCTCTTTTAAGTGCCTGAGGTACCCAAAGAGGTAGTCCCTGTAAAGAAAGTGCCTGTGACCCCTCCTAAGAAGCCAGAAGTCTCTCCTGCCTCAGGTACTTGTCACTGACCTGAAGCTTCATAAGACGTAACTCTGCTGCTCTTGAAAATATTTCTTCCTCATAGTCTTCACAAATCCTAAGTGTAATCTTACTAATCTCTTTTAAGTGCCTGAGGCTCCCAAAGAAGTTGTCCCTGAAAAGAAGGTGCCTGTGGTGCCTCCTAAGAAGCCAGAAGTCCCTCCAGTTAAAGGTAGTCCTGTTAAAGGATGTCACTGTGCGTAATACTGTCCACTTGCCTTTACTCTGTCTAACCATGGAAATACTAATATCTTTAAAGTACCTGAGGTGCCAAAGGCAGCTGTCCCAGAAAAGAAGGTGCCTGAAGCTATTCCCCCCAAACCGGAAAGTCCTCCTCCTGAAGGTAAAGATGAAGCTATTCAAACTAGTGTCTTTAGAAATTAAAAACTCTTGTGAGTTTTGTGAAAATCTTTTTTGCAAAATATGTTGTATATGTTAGTCAATCCAGCATTAAAATAACCTGGTGTCTTTAAAGTGTATGAGGAGGAGCCTGAGGAAATCGCCCCAGAAGAGCCTCCTGAGGAAGTGGTGGAAGAGCCTGCACCTCCTCCACCTCCAAAAGGTACTTTGGGGGCTGCTGGGATGCGGCAGTCCATCTCTCCCTTGTCACCATCACAGTCCTGGACACCATGCGCTTGTTTCTTTTCCACACCTATCTTCACTGCTCCTAAAACATCAATTCTAATATCTTTAGTGACTGTACCACCTAAGAAGCCCGTTCCTGAAAAGAAAGCACCTGCTGTCATTGCCAAGAAATCTGAGCCACCCCCGGTGAAAGGTACTTCTCACTGCCACTAACTTCCTACAGATAAATGCTAGTCTTTAAAGTGTGATTCTATCACCGTACTTTATGATTTCCATATATCAACTACTAATATCTTTTCAAGTGCCTGAGGTGCCCAAAGAAGTTGTTCCTGAAAAGAAAGTGCCTCCTGTGGTTCCCAAAAAACCAGAGGCTCCACCTGCTAAAGGTATATGTGGCTTCCCACTATTTGATGGAGGTGGGGCGATCTTCCAACTCTTCAGAAGTGTTCTGTTCTGTGTAAATGTGATGAATGTTTTCTGGTGGTGGTAACTTTGTTCATAACATTAAAATACTAATATCTTTCAAGTGCCTGAAGTTCCCAAAGAAGTTGTTCCAGAAAAGAAAGTAGCTGTTCCCAAAAAGCCAGAAGTCCCACCAGCTAAAGGTACATGTCACTAAGGAGATTCTGCAGAAATGTACTTACTCTGGGTCCCCAAAGCTACCCATCATCCAACTCTTTGCCAATACTCTTATATTCACAACTGCAAAACTGTTATTCTAGATTTTTAAGGTGTTTTTTTTTAATCACTATTCTTAAACTTATGCATTTATTACAAGTATTGAGAGAGTTTATTTAACATCATCTTGTGATTCTTGAAAGGCATTTATTTTCCAAGGGCATTAACCTTGTTGGGAATTTTATTCTTGAGTCTGTTTGACTTATTTGAATAAATGTAAAGTAGATGTGGTTAAATTTCATGTTTTCTCAACTACCCAGAAGTAAAACTAACTAATATCTTTAAAGTGCCAGAGGTGCCAAAGAAACCCATCATAGAGGAGAAACCAGCTGTTCCTGTCCCCACGAAAGTTGAGTCTCCTCCCCCAGAAGGTAGGCATAAGGTCCTTTATGAGCTGACCACTTATGACTATTCCTAATCCTTGTTCCTCTTTTTTCCTAACTCATTATTTCTTGGTCATTTTCTTTCCTTTATTTGTTTTCATCAATCTAAATTAACTCCAATCTCAAATATATTTGAGGTTATCAGTCAAATCTCCATAGATCACAGTAAATTGTATTAAACAAAGCTTTTGGAACATAACAGAGTAAAATGAGAAGATTATAATGAATATAAATGTTAAGCACCAAAAAGGCTTTCCAAACACTCAAATGAATAGATATAGAAGTCAGTGCAAATAACATAGGTTTCCTTTTAATAAAGATAAGAGAAGATATTGATTACAACAAGGGAAGAAATCAAGATTGTTTTTTATTGTTTTGCTGCTTCATGCATTTTAGAATTTTGTTGTACACGTTGAAATAAAATTAACCAATATCTTTCAAGTCTATGAAGAGCCTGAGGAAATTGCTCCTGAAGAGGAAGAGCCTGTTCCTATTGCAGAAGAGGAGGAACCAGAAGCCCCACCTCCACCAGGTACAAGACAGGACTCCTTGCATGGGAAATACAGTCATCTGAATTTTATATTCATTATATATCTTCTTGAAGGTAAAATAATAGTCTTGAATCTCCTTGTTTGATACTTGAGTTCACTGACAAGAACAAAAGTTATTTTCATGTATAAAACTATAGCCCTACAGAAGTTTGCAATGTGCACAACAAAGAAATATGTGTGGTCTCTTAAAAAAATTCATTTGTTATTGTTTAACTTGTCTTTGTTATTATCTAACTCTAAAAAATATTCCAATTCTTTAAGTGCCTGAAGAACCCAAGAAGATTGTCCCAGAAAAGAAAGTTCCTGTCATCAAAAAACCAGAAGCTCCACCTCCTAAAGGTACTCATGTTAAAATAAATATTTACGTCATCTTTGCGTGCTGTCAGAAAATTTGCACTCTTTCCTTATCATGTGTCATACTGTCTTCTATGTGTCTCAACTGTTATCTGTATGTTTTGGTGTTGAACAGACTTGTATAAGTAATGTGGATATGTTACATTTATAGTTTTATATTATTAAATGCTACTAATATCTTTAAAGAACCTGAGGTGTCAAAGAAAGTTGTCCCAGTGAAGAAGGCTCCTATTAAGAAGCCAGAAGCACCAGAAGCTAAAGGTATTCATGTCAACACTTACATCATATTGTTATAAAAAGTACTCTAGTATCTTTAAGTAATCTGTTAAATTGTCCTTATTGTTGTTGCAAGCTAGGGACAAAGTTGTCCTTATTTTGTTCTCACTAATTTTAATGCTGTTCCATTAACTATAGATTATTTTATTCTTAATATTTTTAAATGTTCATAAATACTCTTCTTAAAACAAAACTAATATCTTCAAAGTGCCTGAGGTGCCCAAGAAACTTGTTCCAGTAAAGAAAGAACCTGAGCCTGTTATCAAAAAACCAGAAGTCCGGAGAGAAAAAGGTATCTACCAAGAAGAAATATATTTCTCTGACCACTATTTAAGCATTTTAGTAATAGGTCTTAGAGCAGAAAAATGCTGAATATGAGATTGTACAAAACCATATTTCACAGAAACAAGGGGAAATTATTTGGGGCAGAGAGACAGAAAATGAAACACATGAAGAGGAGGAGGAAGTATGAGCCAGTTTTGCAGTGATATATTACACAATTACAGGAGATAGAACAGGGCCATCTCTCAGTATGTAGAACAGCTCCATTCAGAATATTCTGATGAATGTTATTATTAACCAAACACTATTGTAGGAAATATAAGACCTAATCTTGCCTTCAAGGAATTTAAATCTGGTGAGAGAAGAGAAAGATAGCACAACTCCAATACAGACAAAGGGTGATAACATGTCCCAACTGAGTACTAAAGGCCATAGAAACACAGGGCACACAGACCCCAGAGAGATTTGTTTCAAGCAGAAGCATGATGGAAAATTGCATGAAAGAAATACAGTTTTAAATTTGTGTGCATTCTTCCATGAGCAAATGGTATTCTTGGCAAAAAGAAGAGCATATTGAAAGGCACAGAGGTAGAGGGTCTAGAAAGATCAAGAACGGTCAAATATAATTTGAGTGTGAGTTGGTTTGGGAACATTCTGAAAGATAATACTAGATATAAAGGTCAGAGTTATATTTTGAAGTTATTTAATTTTGTTTTACTTCTGTGGTACTGGGGATGGAACCCAGAATTATGCACATGCTAGGCAGTGCTCTACCACTGAGCTACACACCCTAGCCCTTTTTGAGACAGGCTTTCCTAAGTTTCCCAGGCTGGCCTTGAACGTGCTATCTTCCTTCCTCAGCCTCCCAAGTGGCTGGGATTACAGGTGTATGCCACAGTGCCCAGCTAGTATAAGAATTGTACTTTGCGGGGGGGGGGGGGGAACATGGGTTAAAAAACAAGTAGGACTTATTATGCAGACACAGTCAGTAGAAAGATTCTAAGGACTTGGGCTTTAGAAAAATGACTAGAAGCAGCAGCTTGAGCTATTGAAAGTCAGTGATAAGAGTAAAGAGCCACTGTAATTATTCAAGGTCATTATTTGTGGGACAGAACCAGTAGTGGTAGAAATAGAAGAAGGGAAGTGGATTTAAAAGCGATACAGATTATGTTGCCCTCTGACTATTATCAAAGTCATTAAGGAAATTGAGGAGCCTAAGATAGTTGTAGAAGTTAAAGCTACATGGCCAGGAGAATGGCTCACTGGCTTCTGAGCTAACATTAGAAAGAAAGTAGTGAATATATTTTTCCTTTTTCAAGTGTGGAAGTTGGCAGTGAGCATTAGGAGCTTGAGAAAGATAACAGGTCATGAAGTCCTTCTCATGGAAGTAAGAGTTGAACATCCAGAAGCAATTACTCAGAAAATATAGTCATCTTTTTAAGGTGCTAAAGAGAGACCACAGAAGGTGAAGAGCAAATTAAGAAGGTTGAGAATATTCATTTATAAAATTAGGATGTTCAAAAGGGTGCCAGGCCTCAGAAGCCATCTTCCCTATGAAGTCTTATAAGATGAAGCTCTTTCTCCTGTATTCTTAATCTGCTCTTTGCAAAGTCTTACACATCTTCTAAATTCTTGATGGTAAACAAAATCAATATCTTTAAAGTGCCCGAAGTGCCCAAGGAAATCATCCCAGAAAGGAAAATGTCTGTTCCCAAGCCTGAAGAGCCGGAAGCTCCACCCGCCCCAGGTACATGGCTGCCCTGTAAATTCTGGAAAGACAACAGTCATCTTCATCACCTTGCTTTGATTGTAGAAGGGTCTTAAGTATTTATCTCTTGTCTGTCTCATGTATTGACATTATTGCTATCTTGGGGACATCTGAATCATATGTTGTAGAGTGTAAGCTGGTGTGTTGCAAATTAGCAACTGCAGTCTTCTACTCTGAAGGCAATCTAAAATAAAATACTGTGTTTTTTAAGTTGAAGAGACTCCAGAGGAAATAATATACGAAGAAAAAGCATCCATAACCATTGGTAGAAAAGAGACTCCCCCTGTTGAAGGTATATGTATAAATATGTAAACATACTTCTTTTCACCTCTTAGAAACTCCTGTTAGAAATACAAAAGCATTTATAGGGTGACTTTCCTACTTGACCTTTATATACAAAAGCATTCCATCCCATGTTTGACTGCTTTGTTTTTCAAATAGTTCTACTTCCTTTGAATTAGAATCTTTAATTTGGCTGTTCTTGATGGTAATTAACAATTTCAAAAGGTGCAGTTCAATGAAGTAAAACTAGAACAACTGCATGGGATCCTCAAATGATTATCCAATATCAACGTTTTACGTCATTCAACATACATGAAATAAACTAGTTTTTAGTAGAAAGTTCAAGTATAGCAAAGTGGAAGTCTTGCCCCTCTTTCCATACAAATTTCTTTGTATGAATTGTATAGTTTTGTTTTTGTGACTATAATCTTTGCATTCATGCAAAATTTGTATGAGTCTGTGTGAAGAACATTACAATCTTATATCCTTTGCCAACATTCTTTAAAGACAGGGAAATTGAAAAATATATTGAGCCTGAAGAACCCACACCTGAACCTGAGCCAGAACCAGAAGAAATACCAGTCCAAGGTATTCAATTAGGCAGACTTTAATCTTCATCACCATGTTTTTCATCTTGAACTATGTATGCTTTCTGTTGTTCTGTGTGTATAGTAGGTCTCTTTGCATCTGTATGTAAGATAGTCTTTGTTTTAAATGTGCATCTTATTCTTATGTTTCCATGTAATTTGCGCCATCTCATGTCAAATGTAGCTTATCTGGATGCTTCCTTTGTTGTGTTTATTAGTGTCTTTTCTGTATTTCCTTTCTCCTGTGTACAGTGTTATTTTTATGTTTTATGTTGGACAATGTTTTATGTTCAACATTGAATTTATACATCAAAAAAGCAAATGCTTTAATTCATGTATATTTAAATTTCTGCCAAATATACTGTTCATGCATATGCCAACAAATATATACATATACATATACATATACTGACACTTCTGAAATACTCTTTCAAGAACCTGAACCTGAAAAGAAGGTTATTGAGAAACCAAAACTCAAGCCAAGACCCCCAGCTCCTGCTCCTGCTCCACCTAAGGAGGATGTAAAGGAGAAAATGTTCCAACTTAAAGGTACAGAATCAGTTCCAACACTTTATTAACCTGCTTCAAACTTATATTAAGCCATTTGAAATGGCGCTTGCAAGAAATGTCTTGTTTTTGGCAGCATATACGCTCAGACATAATCATGCTTGGAGAATTGCATAGAAATGCATATTTCGGTTGCCCCAGAGCCTCTGGGTGGCCTTGTCAAGCTATGCCTGCTCCCCAAATGTCAGGCAGTTCACTATTGTCATCCTTGACATTTGGATTTTGGAACTACCCAACTAACTTTCTTACATAGAGTGAAGAGGAACATCTTTTTATTTCAAAGCCTCATTGCTATGCATATCCTCAAGTCTTATGCATGTGAAATATATAAGAAATCTTTACAAGAGATTTTTAACACTGCACTAATAAATTTATATAAAAGCAAAAACTTTTTTCTTAAAGAATGACATGTTCTTTTAAATATGAGTAATATATTTGTGGTGTCCAGTGACTGATATGTGCTCTTATATCCTGAATAGAAAGCATGTAAATGTCTCGGGTTTTTTTGTTTTTTTGGCGGGGGACAGTAACTTAATAGAAACCCAGTTGTGTGTTCTTTGGTGATTCTTGCGATAGCTGGAAAGAATGGTTATTAACATAGTTGAAATCAGCATATCTTCCCAGTATTAAACTTTCCTTTATTCTTTATTTTGTTTTGAATTGGTGCAGTATTACTGAATTTTTAAAATAACATCTATAAGAGATTTGAAATAAACTGAAAAAATACATTATTTCAATTTTTACATAATGAAAGTTTTTAAAAAATCTCTCAACCTAAAACAATCTAGATATAATCTTAGATAGCACTTTTCTTATATATTTACAAAGCCAGAATCTTCACAAATAAGACATTGCTTCTAGTGATTCTTGCCCCTCTCCAACCCTCCAGGGTTTTAGGTCTGACATAGAAAAGGTGAGCACCTCCTAAAACGTCATCCGTCTGTATTGATACTCTATGTGATCACACACTGAAATACATTTCCCCTAGTGTAAAATTTACAATGGAAAGTTTCTTCCTTCTCTAACAAATAAAAATTGTCTTTCTCAGTGAGTCTTAACTTAGAATTCAACTTTGGAACAAAATTGCAATCTGTCTTCATGATTTCATTACTTCTTGTGTGCTCTTTGGTGGCTGTTCTTGGCTGTAATTAATGCTTTCTGGTTAGAGGCAAAGCTTGGTTTTAATTCTTGAAGTAAAAAAATATATTTACTTCAGATTAAATATACAAATAATAAAAGTAAGATCATATTCTTTAAAGCTGTTTCAAGGAAGAAAGTTCCTGAAAAACCTGAAGTTCCAGAAAAAGTGGAGCTTACACCTCTGAAAGGTATTTCGCAAGATGAACGATCTCTTTAATATGACTCCTGGCTTTTGTTCTGTCTTCATAGAATGTTCTGCCTCTTCTTTTTTAAAAAAATGATCCCAGTAGTATTCTCATTCACTTCTTGTATTTTTGTGGTTTTTATGTCCTGGCTTATAAGCATTGCCTCCTTTGTCCCCCATCAATTTCATACAGTATATGAATTGATATTTATCCTTGTCTTATCTCCACCTGTCTACTTGCATTTTTCTAAGCTTAAAAATATCAAATTTTACTGGTTAGATGAAATTGATACCAGGAGACATCTTAGGTTAAAATGCTAAATAGTACTAAGCTTCGGGGTTTCACCTGGACATCAGCATTTTAACCAGTGTGAAAAGCACTACAAATCTTATCAGTCATAACTTCCTCCTGTAGTCTGTTAAAGATTCATAGAAATTTCCTTGTGATTTCCCTGTCACTTTCTTCTCACTGATTCTAAGAGATTCTCTCAGATGTACATATTTCACATTTTAGGAAAATTTCATTTTCACTACAGGTCATTTTTCAAAAGTCATTTTTCTTTAAAAGTCTACAAAACATCTGTTAAAAATGAACTTAATTTTTCCAAGTTAAGTTACTAGCAATGTTCTGTTATCAACACATCCAGACCCAGAATTTGAGTCTATTCTGGAACACTCTACAATTTTAGAAAAGTCATGTTTCCTGATTCATAAAATGGACATTACAAAATAATTTTATCCTGTGCATCAAATATTAAACATTGAAATGGCATTTAATGACATATAAGGACTTGAAAAACAGTAGCACAATGGTGTGTTCTATACTGGGGTCTCAAACATCAATAAGTTTTAAATAAAATAATCATATTGGAAAAATAAAAGCATAAATATCTTTTTACCATGTCTTTTGTATAAATAAAGGAAATGTATATTTTTGCCATCAATTTACATTAATTAGAGATATGGATTCAATTAATAAAAATAGTCACACATTAAGAATACTGGTAACTCACAAATATTAAAGATAAGCACAATTTGTCATGGATAAAAAATTTAATGTTCAACAGTAAAGTTTTTACTTAAAATATTTGGCATTAAAAAACATGAAATATATGTTTGCTTTTTGTATGTTTTAATTTCTGAAGTAAGATTTAAGCAAGGTTATATTCACATAAAAGATAATCTAATGAATTGTAAATGTCTTTCTTCAAACACCAAATAGAAACTTTTATACAGATATCTAAGAAATTCAGATTTCATATGAGTGAACAAATATGCTACATGATACAAATAAATAATGCTTTAAATTAGGTTTTAATTAATATCAGTAGAGAGGTAAAGTGGCTCAGTAATCACTAAGAGTTTTATTTTTGTTTCCCTATTTAAATCCATGGGAGAGAGCTATTACAGAAGCAAGAGGCCGATCTAAAAAATACCATCTACCATGCTTGGTATTCACTATAGATCCAAGAAGAAATTAATTTAGAATTTCTTGGGTGTGGACTTTCAGTTTAAATTCAAGATTTACTTATTTATGAAAAATGAACTTCTAACATGAGCTTTGAAATTCTATAATTCTATAGTTTTAAGTTAGTATTGTTCCAAAAATGAGAACCTAAAATACTTCTCAGAAAGTGAAATAGGGCCTTTCTCCAACATCAAGGTTACAAACTAAATTTCTTGGCTCTCTCTTCCCATCAGTGGAGAGGATTGAATGATGGCACTAACTCTTGCCAATATCATTTCATGTATTTTACAGCCAGGGAGATACCAATGTAGATTTGGGCAATATATAGTTGCAGATTAGAGCGAAGATGCTGTCATGAATCCTCATACTTTATAAAATCATTATACAAAAATGTCTTCTGTACTCACTAAGATAAATATATTTACCTGAAGTTAATATAATTGAATTTTATCACAGGTTTGTAAAGATGTTTTCAGAGGAAATGCCTTGAAGTATATCATTTGCTTTTAAAGTCTGTGAATTTATATACAACAAAAATTGTTACTTGATACAATATAGTTAAGCTGTTTGGCAGAAACATCATTCTTGTAGAAATTTCATTTTTATATAAATCCACTTCAAAATTTGAATTCATATTTTTTTAAGTGCCTGGAGCTGAAAAGAAAGTTCGCAAAATACTTCCTGAGCCTAAACCTCAGCCAAAGGAAGAAGTTGTTCTGAAAAGTGGTATAGTATTTTCTACTGTGGTATCAGCTTTAAGTTTCTAAAAATATCTACTTGAAAGCTTACAAAATATTTCTGTATCTTAATTTTTTTGAGTTGGATTTCTTATCAAATTTTGGTTATAGTTTTATTGAAAATTAAGTAGCCCATCATTTCTGAATCTTTTTAAAAAGAAGATAGAAGCTTTGTAAGCATTCATAGTATTTTGAAATTTATAATATTAACAAACATAATTAAATTGATTACATTCTAAACTAACAATGACAATGAAGGTCATTTTTGATAACTAAATTATATAGTAAAATGAACTAAACCTACTAAGTACACAAAACTATTTAATCCTAAAGCTAGCATTCGATTTTAAAGTAGTATGACACAGGATCACCACAACTAATAAATGACATTTTTAAAAAACTGAATCTCTTTCCTACAAAATATTAAATAATTATAAGCAATATATTCAAATGAAGAATCAAGTTCTAACATTGTCTTCTTATAAAATTACTGATTTCTAGGCTACAATTCTTTTTATATCTCTGCTTAAGTAAACTTTCTACTTATTTAAATATTACTTGATAATTTACAACACTGAATTATTATTGGAATTTGTTACTATTCAAATTATTCATTTTAAAATTTGAGGCATTCCTGCCATATGATTATCTCTAAATAGAATCGCTAAAGAGAAATAAAGTGACTCAGGGTACTATGTGAATGAAAATAACAAACTTTAGGGTTTTTTTTTGGGGGGGGAAGCAAGCATTTTTAATGAAAATGTGAATTCCCCAGGGTACTAGCTTGCATGCTTTTCATTTATTTTCTTTGCTTTATACATTAGTTGTATTCGTTGAGATATTCAACATCCTCATTCATTTGTCTTGGTTTACATATAAACCTTTTTGTCTTTTAAGTTCTGAGAAAGAGACCTGAAGAAGAAGAACCTAAAGTAGAACCTAAAAAATTAGAAAAAGTTAAAAAACCAGAAGGTAGGAATCCCAGTGACAATTTGTAAAATTACCCTTTAACAAAATGGACATTTAACAAAAGGTTTATCTTGTAAACATAAATGAAGTTCAATGTAAACATGGCTTCATATTTCATCTCTATGTGATGTGTGTTTTCCATTGCCTGCTTTCTGTTTAAATATTTTTGTAGTAACCTCCAAGCCAATTCATGTATTCCACTGTACTTCATTATTATTATTTCTTTGCCACTTAAGTTTTTCCCATGGAAATGACTGAAATAATCAAGTTGGCTATAGAATAACTTCATGGGAGGGTAGTAGGAAACGTTTAATGAACTTTGGGAGCATATAAGTAGGTTGATTTTTATCATTAGCCTATTCTCAAAGTATGTAATTATCGAGAACAATTATAGCAATGATTTAGAAAGGGAGAGCTAATGGGGGTGGGAAGCAAGTCCACTGAAAGAAAGAAAAATGAATTGAGGCACAGTAAAGAAGAGAAAATAGAAATTAGTTATGAAAAACATAGGATTTTTGTAAAAACCACCAAGTTTTTGAAAAACATATTCAATTTTAGTCTGATATTTTAGATAAGTTGATTTCTTAGTATTCAAATCTTAACACTAAAAAATAATCTTATTATCTTAAAGTACCACAACCACCTCCAAAAGCTGTTGAAGAGGTTGAAGCACCTCCAACTACCGTTGCAAAAAGAGAAAAACCTGAACCAACAAAAGGTATAAAGCTCCTACTACTTTCTTAGCTGTTTCTAAAGATGTAACTATGTAGCATTTAAAATATTATTTTACTGACATCTAGATTTGAACACATGACCATAACCTACTCATCACCTATATTTTATTTTCACTCTCCTGCACAATTTGCTAATGATAACCCATTTGTAAATTACAAGAAAAATGTATTCATGTGCACAATAACAACTTTAAAATGAATTTTAAAAGTCTATATTTTTTGAATATTTTGTTTAAAATGAAAAATAACTTAAAAAATACTTTAATTGATAACTACATATTTATAAATTCTCATATCTTCCAAGACATGCTAAGTCTAAAATTGCTTAATTTTAGTTTTGACTTTGTGAGAAACTTCAAAAATATTGTGATAACCTGTTCATTACTGTGCATTATTTTAGTGCCTGAAATTAAGCCAGCAATACCTCTTCCTGGACCTGAACCAAAACCAAAGCCTGAGCCAGGTGAGCAAGTCACTTCTTCTCCGGGATCAGCCTCATTCCCTTCAGGCTTCATACAAACAATGTACAGTTAGTAAGAAAAAGGAAGCAAAAGTCAGTCTGCATCAAATGATTTCTATTGTCTCAGGATGCTTAATGTATTCTCTGAAAAACTAGTTATTTGATGATTTTAAAGTTACATCAAGAAAGGCAAGTTTGGGTTGTAGGAAATGAAGAATAGAGGCATTAATTCATGGATATCTCTATACAGAAGTGAAAACCATCAAGGCGCCTCCTGTGGAGCCGGCACCAACCCCCATCGCTGCCCCAGTGACAGTGCCTGTTGTGGGAAAGAAAGCAGGTATGTATCCTGTTGTTCTCATTTTGCTGGTTTGCTTTTATCAAACTACCTAAAGGTTCACACTTCATTAAAATTAAAGCCCTCTTTAAATCAAAACATAGGCATTTCAACTGGGGGTTTATGATAATCCTTATGCTTTCTGTATCTAATATACTTTACCCATCTAACCCCCCCACACACACACCAGTGGGTACATATTGTGTATTTTTACTGGATTGTACATTCCTGCAATTCATCACTTCTTTCATACAGTTTGGGGATTAAGTAATGACTATGTTTAAGGTTTATGAAAACTAAGGGGACAGATACTCTCTAGGAACATACATAAAGGAATCCATGACACTTCAAATTTCCTTTGTGTCCTATAGGAATTATTGATCATTAAAAAAAAAAGACTACAAGCCGGGCGTGGTGGCGCACGCTTGTAATCCCAGCATTTGGGAGGCTGAGACCAGAGGATCCGGGTTCGCGGCCAGCCTCAGCTACCTAGTGAGGCACTCCACAACTTAGTGAGACTCGGTTTCAAAAATAAAGAATAAAAAATAGGGCTGGGGGTATAGCTCGGAGGTAGAATGCCCCTGAGTTCAATCCCCAGTACCGCAAAAAAAAAAAAAAAAAAAAAGACTACGTAATGGAGATAATAAAAAAGTTATGTAAATAGATAATGTTCATGGTCACATAATACTGTAAACATACCTAATGCAATTGAATGCACACTTAAAAATGGCTAAGACAGTAAAATTTTGTTAGGTATATTTTATCACAATTTTTCAAAAAAAACACATAGTTCAGCCTTTAAATCTACATAAGGATTTAGATCAATAATAACTTTTTAAAACGTACTAGCTTAATAGTATAGCCAACTCAAGTTCAAATTTAATGTACTAGTTTCATATGAAATATTTAGTAGTTATAATGTAGGTGATAATTTCAAAACCAAAAGTGATTTGACATATAATTATTCAAATTAGTTTCATATTAAATATTTAGTAGTTATAATGTAGGTGATAATTTCAAAACCAAAAGGGATTTGACATATAATTATTAAACTGATAAATATATATCCTACATATAATTATTAACCATTGATAAATATACATCTTAACTATTTGGCCCTCAGCAAGTTACTTAATTTCTTTAAATTTTTAATTAAAATCATCTCAAAATATTTGGGGTTTATTGTGTTTAATGACATGAGAAATATGCTATGTTCTTTTGCCTATAATTTAATCTTAATATTTATACTATATTTTATCACTAGGATCAATGATTTGGACATTATTCTTACTTTATTACTTCATAAATAGGTGATTAATTGCCATTGGGCTAACTTTCTTAGTCTTCCCCAGATTTGTTTGTCTGCTCAGCTTAAACACAAAGGAAAAGGCTTTTAGTAACTAACCCTTTTTCCTACAATGATTTCTTGCTGACAAAAACTTATTTCCTTGATTCACGTAACCATTATGATACAAAAATATGTAAAACTCTTTGCATAGCTAGACAAGAGCAAAACTCTTCCTCACAGGCCAACAGCAAGTCTTCCAGAAATGGAAGGAAACTAAAGGCACTTGCTGAAGCAGCTTTTTAATCCTAAATATGTTGGCAATTTAGCTTGGTCACATCAACCTCAGAATATGCCTTCTCGGAAATATCAAAATATTCTCCATAGAAGTCATGTAAATGAAATAAATTTCTCTTTATGCATTAATATTTAGAACATTTAGATCATTCCATGTGGTTTACTATTAAGCATGAAAAAAGTCTGAAAATTGCTTAAATGCTGAGTCTTCTTTTTGTTTTAGAAGCCAAAGCACCTAAGGAGGAAGCTGCCAAGCCAAAAGGTCCCATCAAAGGTAAGATCCACATCCCTCAGGCCTGTACTGTAACCTTTCACTCTTTGAGCTACTGAACTTTACCTTCAAGGGGAAAATATTTTCTATATTTATTACAAACTTTATTATTTCTAAATTATTCTGCTAAAACCAGTATGTCTTTGGATATTTCAAATACTCCCCCTCTAATATTATTCAAGTAGGTACTGTGTATATCACCAACTATATATTTCAGCATAGTGAACTCTAAGTTATTAGCTTCATTCTTTATATATGTGATATTTATGACAGACAAAAGAATTAGATATTAATCTGGATGTTTTAGATTTAGGATTAAAATTTGAGAAAATGAAATGCAAGTATGATTCATGGGTTCCTTCTGCCATCTTGTTTTCCTGTCTGAAACAAGGCAATAGAAATTCAGTTGACTTTTCATTTGCCTAGTCTTCAGCTGTCTGTTCTTGTCTTCTAATTGCTTTATGGCTGGTTTCAGCCAGCAGGCAGCCCAGGATGCACTTGGCAACTCCTCTGAAGATGCCAGATTAACTTTTCACTTTACTTTCAATTAGGTGTAGCCAAAAAGACTCCTTCACCAATTGAAGCTGAAAGGAAAAAGTTAAGGCCAGGAAGTGGTGGGGAGAAACCCCCTGATGAAGCCCCGTTCACCTACCAGCTAAAGGCTGTGCCACTGAAGTTTGTGAAAGAAATCAAAGACATCGTCTTGACAGAAGCAGAGTCCGTGGGCTCTTCTGCAATCTTTGAATGTTTAGTCTCCCCATCCACTGCAATTACAACCTGGATGAAAGATGGTAGCAATATCCGTGAGAGCCCAAAGCACAGGTTCATCGCAGATGGTAAAGACAGAAAGCTGCATATCATTGATGTTCAACTTTCTGATGCTGGAGAGTACACCTGTGTGTTACGTTTGGGAAATAAAGAAAAGACATCTACAGCTAAACTTATTGTAGAAGGTAATTTCCAATCTTCTGAACATGACCTAGATGCAGCTTTACAAAGTAGACCTTAGCAACAACTTTTATTATAGTTTTAGACAAAACCTTAGTTCCAAGTTTCATTTCACTGACAATTTTGAATGTATTGCAATTCTCCATAGAACTTCCTGTGCGTTTTGTAAAAACACTGGAGGAGGAAGTCACAGTGGTCAAGGGACAGCCATTGTACCTGAGCTGTGAGCTGAACAAAGAGCGGGATGTGGTTTGGAGGAAAGACGGGAAGATCGTGGTGGAGAAACCCGGCCGAATTGTACCTGGAGTCATTGGTTTGATGAAGGCCCTGACCATCAATGATGCAGATGACACGGATGCTGGAACATACACAGTGACTGTGGAAAATGCCAACAACCTGGAATGTTCATCTTGTGTCAAAGTAGTCGGTTAGTATTTGGGAGGTTGAGGGAGGAAGGTCACTTGGGCTAGGCAACATAATAAATAAGATCTTATCTCAAAAACAAACAAAAAATAGTAGTAGGTTAGCACTTTGCAAGAAATTTTTCTTTGCTTATTATTATACTAAGAAAGGGAAGAAAGAACTTGGTTTCCCAGTACTGAGTATCAGAAGTCTTGCACCTTATCGAAGAGGGGGAATACCAGTAGACGATAGCAGATTCATGATGTCCACTTTTATGTCATTTTTTTCTATTTCTGAAATTTACTAAGGAAGTTATTTATATTCCTTACGCAGATTATAATCATTTTTCTTTCTGACCACATTTTCTTACAGAAATCATTAGAGACTGGCTGGTGAAACCCATTCGAGACCAGCATGTAAAGCCCAAAGGGACAGCTGTTTTCACCTGTGACATAGCAAAGGACACTCCAAATGTGAAGTGGTTCAAAGGGTATGACGAAATCCCCATGGAACCAACAGATAAGACAGAGATACTGAAAGAGGGGAAAACTCTCTTCCTCAAAATTAAGAATGCTATGCCAGAAGATATCGATGAATATGCAGTAGAAATTGAAGGGAAAAGATACCCTGCAAAGCTGACACTTGGAGGTATGAAAATCTTACCTGTTGTTCAGAAAGATAAGCTTTGTGCATGCATGAGGCTAAATAACACACCAACAGACACCTAAGTGTCTTAGATTTAAACCATTGTTAGATAGTTTAAAGCATGATGGTATTTCAACTCTGTCCAATACAGAACGTGAAGTTGAGCTGCTCAAACCAATAGAGGATGTCACCATTTATGAGAAGGAAAGTGCCAGCTTTGAAGCAGAAATCTCTGAAGAAGACATCCCCGGACAGTGGAAGCTAAAGGGAGAACTGCTACGGCCCTCGCCTGTGAGTGATTTCCATTTTAAGTTATTAGTTCTATAGAATAACTGCATTCTATATTTGGAGTTGATTTAATAATAATAGGATCACTCTGGGCTTCTAAAGTCTCAAGGGAAGAAATTTGATGTGTTGTTTGTGCACAACTTGGACAAATAGGAAATATTTGGTCTACCTTTAGGAATAGTATTTACTAACATATAGAAATCTGTATCTGCAACATCTCCAGGGAATCTATGTCATGCAAATACTAACTAAGATAATTGTTTTTTAGACATGTGAGATCAAAGCAGAAGGTGGAAAGCGCTTCTTAACTTTGCACAAAGTCAAACTGGACCAAGCTGGTGAAGTCCTCTACCAGGCATTGAATGCATTCACGACTGCCATTCTAACAGTGAAAGGTAAGGAGTTTTCAGAACTCACAAAGGGAGCTCACCCTCATTTTCTGTCCCTTGGCATTCTGAAACTCCTCATTCTTAATGTTTGATTTGCAGAAATTGAACTTGACTTTGCAATACCCCTGAAGGATGTCACTGTTCCCGAAAGGAGACAGGCTCGATTTGAATGTGTCCTCACCCGAGAAGCAAATGTTATCTGGTCTAAAGGGCCTGATATAATCAAGGCATCTGACAAATTTGACATCATCGCTGATGGAAAGAAACACATTCTTGTTATCAATGATTCTCAGTTTGATGATGAAGGGGTTTACACTGCTGAAGTAGAGGGAAAGAAGTCCTCAGCACAGTTATTTGTTACAGGTAAGAGCTGACAAGATCTGACTGGGACATCATATATGTAGGCACACACACATACATGGCTTTTAAGATAAGACACTAAGTTTTAAAAGTGACAGAACCTTACTTTACTTTCAGTGTCACAATAAAACACACACATTCCCCCACCCCAAAACTCTCAATTTTGTAAATTAAGAATGGCTCCATTTGAAAAGAACAAGTAAATGTCATGTGAAATGGGTCCCTTTAACCCAGGCAGACTCGAGAGGAATTTTTCTGTATGTAAACTGTTTCTGAACTTAGGATCCATGCTTGCATTGCAGGTATAAGACTGAAATTCATATCACCTCTTGAAGATCAAACAGTGAAAGAAGGTGAAACAGCAACTTTTGTTTGTGAACTTTCTCATGAAAAAATGCATGTAGTCTGGTTCAAAAATGATGTCAAGCTCCACACAACCAGGACAGTACTCATGTCTTCTGAAGGCAAAACTCACAAGTTGGAAATGAGAGAAGTGACACTGGACGATATATCTCAGATAAGAGCTCAAGTCAAGAACCTGAGCTCCACGGCAAACCTGAAGGTCTTAGGTAAATGTGCCGACCCCAACTACGGGGCCAGTTTCTGAATGATGGGTGTAGGTAGTAAGAAGTAGTCTAGACCTGTTACTCTTTAATAAACTATAGTTTTCACGTTCTTCTGATCATATGCTGAATGTTTTTGACAGAGGCCGATGCCTACTTCACTGTGAAATTGCATGACAAAACTGGAGTCGAGAAGGATGAGATCATCCTGAAGTGTGAAGTGAGCAAAGATGTGCCAGTGAAATGGTTCAAAGATGGGGAAGAGATAGTGCCTTCACCCAAACACTCCATCAAGTCGGACGGCCTGCGCCGCATCTTAAAGATTAAAAAGGCGGAACTCAAGGACAAAGGCGAATACGTGTGTGACTGTGGCACAGACACGACCAAGGCAAACGTTAACGTCGAGGGTGAGTTGCCCCAAATCTGAACTTCACCACTTCTGAAGCTGCCATTGACTCCTGCAGTCACACTAACGGAGCTCTGTGTACTTTCAGCTCGACTCATAAAAGTGGAAAAGCCTCTCTACGGAGTCGAAGTGTTTGTCGGAGAGACAGCCCGCTTTGAAATCGAACTTTCTGAGCCAGATGTTCATGGCCAGTGGAAATTGAAAGGAGAACCTTTGACTGCCTCTCCTGTAAGTGAAGATTAGGTGACCAGGCAGGAGGGAGATTTCCTGGTTGTTTAGAGGGGTGAGGGTGGGGGTGAGAGACAGTGAAACATCTTGGTAATTTGCAGGAATAACCACTTATGTAAATAATACTCTTTCTTCTAACTCTCACTCTCACCAGGACTGTGAAATCATAGAAGATGGGAAGAAGCATGTTCTGGTTCTTTATAACTGTCAGCTGGATATGACTGGGGAGGTTTCCTTCCAGGCCGCCAATGCTAAATCCGCAGCCAACCTGAAAGTGAAAGGTAGGCTCAGCTGCCAGGCACATCTTTGAATTTTCCCTGCAAGACTTCCTTATAAGACCCTGAGTTGATTGGGGGTTAGGGGGAGAAGCAAGTTCTGACTTGATCCTCACTGTTCTCTTCTTCCAGAATTGCCACTTATCTTCATCACACCTCTCAGTGATGTCAAAGTCTTTGAGAAGGACGAGGCTAAGTTTGAGTGTGAAGTATCCAGGGAGCCCAAGACATTCCGTTGGCTGAAAGGAACCCAGGAAATCACCAGTGACGACAAGTTTGAGCTTATAAAGGATGGCACTAGGCATTCCATGGTGATCAAGTCAGCAGCTTTTGAAGATGAAGCAAAATACATGTTTGAAGCTGAAGACAAAAGAACAAGTGGCAAACTGATCATTGAAGGTAGAGCTTTGAATCAAATAGGCCACTCCTAAAATGACTTTTTCTTTTGTCTTTATTTTTATATTTCCTTGTTATAGTGCTGGGATTAATGAGGTATGTTTTGTTTTTATTTTTTTCATCGCTAGGAATCCGGCTCAAATTCCTTACCCCTCTCAAGGATGTAACAGCCAAAGAGAGGGAAAGCGCTGTGTTTACTGTGGAACTGTCCCATGACAACATCCCAGTGAGCTGGTTCAAGAATGACCAGCGCCTGCACACCAGCAAGTTGGTCTCCATGCACGATGAGGGGAAAACACACTCAATCACATTCAAAGATCTGTCTCTTGATGATACCTCCCAGATAAAAGTAGAAGCTATGGGGATAAATTCAGAAGCTAAACTGACTGTGCTTGGTAGGTGCTTTTTAAAAATTAATTATATTGCATTAAATTCCACAGGAATATCCAATATATGCAAAATAGTCTTCTAAGTATAATATTGCATGAAAGCAATCCTTAAGAGACCATCACATATGTTATCAGATGCATTTTTTAGGTACTTTTACTTAAAAAAATATGAGGGAATGCACATGATGTACTTTCACAAACATATCAAAGTCAATCACTAAACTGAACTTGAGAAGGAGGGAGGGTGAGGGAGTGGGGCAGGAATTGGGGAAGGGTTAAATGAGAAATGTGTGCATGTATGCCTTTACCAGCTTGTACTTAACAAAGATGTATGAGTACAATGCACCAATAAAAAAAGAAAAAAAAATAAAGTAATGAAGATTTTATCTTAGGCCCACAAAAAAGCCAGTGTCATAAGGAAAACTCTTAGTTATTGAGCCTCTTATCTCTTCACTTTATCAAAATTGTTTCAGAGGAATATTTTTCAAGTTTCTAATGAAACAGGATAATAATCTTCATTATTTATCCTAGCCTCTTAAGAACAAGAAGATCAAATACAACCAGTTGTGGTGGTGCATGCCTATAATCCCACTACTTTGGAGGCTGAGACAGGCAGATCACAGGTTTGAGGCCAGCCTCAACAACTTAGCAAGATCCTCAGCAAGACCCTGTTTTAAAATAAAAAATAAAATAGGTCTGAGGACACAGCTTAGAAGTAGAGCCTCCCTGGATTCAATCCCTAGTATCAAAAAAAAAAATTAAATACAAAGTCTACTATAGAAACACTACTAAAGACAAATTATTAATAGATTAAGAAGAATAATGTGAATCTGAAAGCTTAAAAGTAAATGAGGCATAATAGGGCTACTAAAAAAAGTCAAAATTTAGCTAAATAATGAAGGAATACACAATTACATAGAAGCTAAATTGCACAGTGTCTTTTAAACTACTGTTAAACTATTTCAAAATATAATACAGACGGTTTTTCTCTTGACAAATTTCATGTACTGATTCTCTTTCTAATGTTGAGAGAGCTTTTGAACATGAACATGTTAAATAATGAAATATTTGGTATAATTTTAAAATATACTCAAAACTCTGTGAACCACCTTTTCAACTTTCTAAGAGATAATCATTTCCTTAGATGGTTAATTAAGTTTTTTTGTTTGTTTTTTACTTTTGCTTGACTTGCAGAGGGAGATCCATACTTCACAGGAAAGCTTCAAGATTACACAGGGGTCGAGAAGGATGAAGTAATTCTTCAGTGTGAAATCAGCAAAGCAGATGCACCAGTAAAGTGGTTTAAGGATGGGAAAGAAATAAAGCCATCTAAAAATGTCGCTATTAAGGCAGACGGCAAGAAGCGTATGCTAATCCTAAAGAAAGCCTTGAAATCTGACATTGGTCAATATACCTGTGACTGTGGGACAGATCAGACCTCTGGAAAGCTCGACATTGAAGGTAAGGAAATTTCCATGAGTTCCACTCTTGATGCCAATGGGTTATTTCTGCCAGAGGCTAAAAGCACATGCTGACACTTCACTCTTCCAGATCGAGAAATTAAACTGGTGCGACCCCTGTACAGTGTGGAGGTGATGGAGACTGAGACAGCCCGCTTTGAAACTGAAATCTCTGAAGATGATATCCATGCCAACTGGAAGCTCAAGGGAGAGGCGCTGCTCCAAACACCTGTAAGGCTATTTCTGAACTTGTCAACGCCATGAGGAGCTGTAGGAAATAAAAAAAGACAGGCGAAAAGTCAGAGTGCATGTAGGGCATCTAAAACATGGTATCGGGTTCTCTATCAGACCCTTAGCCAATGAGAGGATGGCTCAGATAGTCAACTTTAAATTATTTCTGATCCAGCACAGTATAAATTGTTGTATTCTGTAGTGCTGCTGGTTGGTTCAGAATTATACAACTAAAGGAAATGTTACTTTCCCAATAGTACTCATAAATTTTATTTTACACACACACAATAAATGAGTAAATATATTTAACAAATATGTTTAATCTCCTTACCAGTTATTTGTAGCATTGCTTTAATGATGATATTTTATCCTTATAAAATAATCTCAAAATTATTTACTACGAGACTGTTTTCTCTTTTTTGGTACAGGATTGTGAAATTAAAGAAGAAGGCAAAATTCATGTCCTTATTTTACACAACTGTCGCCTGGACCAGACCGGTGGGGTGGATTTCCAAGCTGCCAATGTTAAATCTAGTGCCCACCTCCGAGTTAAGCGTAAGTATTGTGTATTTGTATGGAAATTAAATACACGTATTTGTGGAAAATGAATGCAAATGCAATTGAAATTATTACAAAATATTATTGAAGTACAAAACCTGGCTTTCTTGTATTTACTTATCGGGCATCCTAATATAAAAGTGGTTCAAATTCTAAAGGCTTGACATTTTTATTGACCTTGCCATTTGAACAAAACAGAAGTGAGCAAGTCAAATTACCCTATTCTTCTAATCCTTCCAAATTTGACAAATATACAATAAGACTGTTACTCAGAACCGGTAAAGCCCCCATCCCTCAAGGGTTGTACAACAGTAGCACCATAAAGAAAAACTTTGCTGTATGGTCATTTCAGACTCAAGAAAGGAGAGGAGCTTTAGGCTAACATTTTTGGAAGGTGCGAAGTGGCTGATGGATATGGACAGGCTATGTGACTGGGGGCCCCTTGGCCTCTCCCAATCAGAGTCTTAGTTATTTTGGAAGTCACATACCTCTTATGTAGAAAAGGGAACTTGATGCCTGGCAGAGAGACAGATGCAGTGCAGGTTTCTTGCTGACCTTGTACATCCAAAGAAAGGGCCCTACATATACCCACTCTCCGGCCACCAGCTCTCCCCTTCTCTGCACCATAAGGCCCTATTCACCTGGGAGTTAAAATACTGGCTTTTTCCTTCTTGAAGAAAGCAACCATGAAGATTAACAGCTAAGTCTATTTATTCTTCTGGAACCACAAAATGAGTAATGAGAAGCTTTTCCTTTCCTCCCGCAAAGCACGAGTAATTGGTCTCCTGAGGCCTCTGAAGGATGTCACAGTCACTGCAGGGGAGACAGCCACTTTTGACTGCGAGCTCTCTTATGAGGATATCCCAGTGGAATGGTATCTCAAAGGGAAGAAACTAGAGCCCAGCGATAAGGTAAAAGGCAGGCGCGTGGGTGCCTGGTCCTACCCTTGCTTTTCCTCTTGGGTTCTTCTGCCTTCACTCGCATCTTCCTTATTCTTTGCTTTTTCTAATTTCTTTTCTAGCACCCTTTCCTTTCTCCCTCTCTCGCCTGATTATTGATGACACTGTAACACATCTTTTCTACATTTTTGTTGAGTTTCACCTGATGACATTTTTAGTAAAATAAAAATTTTAAATACGATCAGGTTTTAATTTTTCTGAAGAAGAGGCAAACGCTCATTAGCTATCAATGCTAGCTTGTTTGGTTAGCCAGAAGATAGGAAGAATCAAAAAGCCTCCCTAACTGGATGATTTGGAACAACTGTGCACACTAAGTTTTAAGACTAAACTCTCTTTGTGATATCTAGTATGCTACATATAAGGGGATTAAGAGAAGACTGGAATTCCATTTCAGGCAGTCAATCAAGTAGTTGAGATAACTTCTGAGCCGGTTTGCTCTTCAAGCACGTTTCCAAAGCTATTTTTAACCCTCAAGTGCTTTGGGCTGTGCAAATTCTGGAATGCAAGTGGACTATTTAAAGTGCAGCTGGTGGCATTGACAAGAAAGAAGGGTGCTATGATTCCACATACATAAATGAGTGTACTTTAGAAGTCTAGGCAAATAACCAGCTCCTAGGGGTAGCTTTTACTAAAATTCTCCAGGCCCAAGATTTTCCCCATAAGTTAAAAACTGAGACAATTATTTAAATAGGCTCAAAATACAATTTGCCTAAACTGACCTATGGATTTTGTATTCCCCCCAAGAAAAACAATGGATATGGTTAAATTATCTTGATAATTCACCATTAACTTTAAATTCTTGAAATAAAATATGTAGCTGTCCAATGTGGATTAGAAAAAAATCACAGGACAGTACATTTTCCTCAGTATTTCAGAAATAATATTGAGTGTGTATCAAGGCTTCAATGCAAATCAAACTTTGAAGACTTAAAAAAATATAATTAAAAGGGGATTCAGATTACCAAAAACCCACAAAGTTTATTGAAGTATTAGAAGATAGTGCCAATAAACAAATGCCTAAAAACAAGAAAACTAGTAGTCTATAGAAGTAATTAAAAGGTGACTCAATAAGAATCATCCAATAGATAAGTTCTGTCTTTCATTCCAACAAAAATAGGGAGGTGGTCTCCTTTTTTACCAGTTAGAAAGAGCAGCAATGCATTCTAATTGTAGCATGAGAATTAATTTGCATCTCAGAAAACTTCCCTTATAGCAAAGTCCTCTAAATTTTAAACTAGGTGATTGGGCATCTCTACCTTCAAGCTTTGTGTTTTAAAATTACATTTTTTTCTATTAAGTGTGGTTTAATTAGTTTCATGTCTAAAGGCAGAGACTTAGTTGATTTTCAAGGTCCTTTCTAGTTTTGTAAATTTTTGACATTGCTTAGGGATAAATAATATTATTTTTGTGTTATTAAATATTTTTGGTCAAATTAAGAGCTTTTACTAAAAGATCAGTCTCAAAAAATAAAAGCAAATTTTTATTCTAATGCAAAATTTGTACTATTTAAATTTAAACTGTAGGTTCCTATGAACCTTATTCACATTTCTTTTACAAAAAAAAAAACTCTATTGTCACTGAAATTTTTTCTGGAGTTGGAAAAGATCCACATCTAGAGGGCTTCTCTGCCCCCCATATATATTTTTTAATCCTTAACTCTAGCTACATAACCTATGTCATCTTTTAATGAACTTATTCTTACATACACAAATGTTTTTTTCAAAAGCAATTTAAATATAAATTGTGAAGTAATAAAGTCATTTTATTACATTTTTTCATATTTTGTTTGGATTTTGTCTATTAGAATAAATTTCCTCTTGTCAATTTAATTCAGGCCTTTAATCTTTACTCTTTTCCTCTAAAACTTCAACAACCAAATAAACAGTAGTGGGAAGGGGAATTTTTAGAAATAACCTACGTTTTGGTTTTGGCTTGTTTGCTTGCTTGTTTGGTTTGGGCCATCAGGCTAAGAAAGAATTGCTATGTCCTAAATGACTGATATTTTCTACTTAAATAGTTTGGTCAGTTATGATGCCTACTGTGTTAAAGCAATATGCTTCCATTGTAAGTTAATATTTTTAAAGGATAACCTTTAATATCATCCTTACATAACAATAAAACACTCGCATAATATCTTCCACACAAGATAACCTTTGGCACTCACAAAATCTTTAATATCATCTTCATATAACAATTAAACACCCACAATAAAATCTTTGGCATTCATTTTATTGGTTGACTTTTATATTTACTAGTTTTCCTCTTTTTCCTTTTAATATAGTCAAGATAATGGCTACATTGTGTGCCTGCTATTTATTGAGAACCACTGCATTCTAAGCAGTATACTTGGTGAAAGAGAATATTCTAGACTAGCCTCAGAAGAATTTAGATGATGAAGCAGTTTTCAAATAGATACGATATATCTACAAATAGGTTATTACTGAGACACTTTTCTAAATAGTCACAAGTTGCAGTTCAAAATTTATATTGAAACAGCACTGATTTTCTACATTGGCCTTAAAAAAGTAGCCTTGTTACTAAAACATATCTTAATCACCCTCTCCTATTTATTGTTCTTTATTATATTTTTTGGCCGTTCTCAATTATTGGGAAAATTATATGAAAAACTATATCTTGTTCTTAATTAAAGAAAATACCTTTTGGTGAAACTTCATTCACTTTTGTTTTTGTTTTTGTTTTTATTTTTTGACAACATAATAAATATTTTCACTGGCAGAAACTTTTAACTAATTTTTTATTTTTGATGAACTTTTAAGCAGTACAAAACGATGATATACACCTTTTTAGGAATTTTGAATTATAGAACTAGATCCAATCCTGTCTTTACTGTCAGAATGGCCCTATCAGTAGCATTACTAATACCTGATTTCCCTAATACTGATGCTCAAACACAGGAAGAGGGAAAAAGAGTCAACATCTTCATTGCAGTTTTGAATAAAATTATTATATTGTAAAAATTATTTTATTTGCAGGTTTAATTGGTTTTCAAAATAAATTTAATTATTAAAATGGATAGGAGGAAGAGTTCTAGCACACTGTTGCTAGATAAGTACCATGAACATAAGATCTGCTTTCAGAAAAAAAAAAGAAAAAATATTTCAACTAACCATATATAATCATTTTTTCTTCCTTTTCTAGCTTTTCTAAATTCTTCTTTTACATATACAAACCCAGTAGCAGATTAGAGGTACATATACAGATATAAATACATATATTTCAAAAAGATTACAGATAGAAACAGAAATTGGTCTGGGCAAGTTCAACATAGAAAGCCACCCAGTAATTATATAAAAGCAACTATGAAAGCCTAAAATGTTTGTAAAGGGTTCAAAATGATTAAAATTATTTTTAAATACATATGTGCTACACATGTAACTATAAAACAACTTAGGTAGCACTATTTTACACTGTTTGTCTAAATGAATTAAATGAGCTTATATTATGATTGATATATTCTTAAACTGCACTTTTCTGAAAATCAACTAGGTGGTCACACGTTCAGAAGGAAGAGTTCATACACTTACCCTGAGGGATGTAAAGTTGGAAGATGCTGGTGAAGTCCAACTAACAGCAAAGGATTTTAAAACTCAAGCCAATCTCTTTGTGAAAGGTAATTACAAGTCTTATTTTAGATGCATATACAATACAGAGGTTTATAAATAATACCAACTCTCAATTATCTGTATACGATGAGTACTATAGATCACTGAAATCAATAAAATTTCCAAAAGTCTAGTTTTGCCTTTTGGGCTAACAAAATACTTTACAGACTATATATTTTTTAAAAAGTCAAAACTGACTAGTATAGCTGGGCAGGTGGCTCACACCTATAATCCCGTCTACTCGGGGGGCTGAGGTAGGAAGATTCAAGGCCAGCCTGGGCAATTTAGTGAGACCCTGTCTCAAAATTTAAAAACTAAAATGAAATTAAAAAGCTGGGTATGTTTCTCAGTGATCAGTGCTGCATGCAAGAGTCCCTGGGTTTAATCCCCAATTCATTCATTCAATCAATCAATCAATCAATCAATCAATCAAATGGCTAGCATAGTTTTTTGTTTTTTTGTTTTGTTTTTTTTTTTTTTTTGCGGTACTGGGGATTGAAGTCAGGGGCATTCTACCTCCGAGCTGTACCCCCAGCCCTATTTTTTATTCTTTATTTTGAAACCGGGTCTCACTAAGTTGCAGAGTGCCTCACTAGGTAGCTGAGGCTGGCCGCGAACCCAGATCCTCCTGTCTCAGCCTCCCAAATGCTGGGATTCCCTTTGTTTTTATTGCATATTCAAGTAGTTAAACAGTTGGAGGAAGAAGAATTATCAAACTAAGTATCCATCATTTTTTATTCTTTTATTTTTTTTAAGTGGTGCTGGGGAGTGAACTCAGGGGCAGTCTACCTCTCAGCCATACCCTCAGCCCTGTCTATTTTTTGTTCTAATACAGGGTCTTGCTAAGCTGCTGAGGCTGGCCTTGAATCTGTCATCCTCTTGTCTTGGCCTCCCAATTACTGGGATTACAGGCATGCACTACCACACTCGACTTATCCATCACTTCATTAACCAAGAGTTGGCTATTATTTCCTTGATGTTTCATAGTTTTTAAAACTGGTTTTCCTCTGTATGTACAAATAATGATAAAACATCATTAGTAGAGGAAAACATCTGAATGGAATCAAAACTTACAAATGAGCAAACTAAAGAAAGCCCTGGAGATGCCAGAGGAAAATTGAGGAGGTACTTAAACTCTTGGAGAAGGAAGGAGAAATTCCCTGGCTAATGACTATGATTCTTTCAGAACCTCCAGTTGAATTCACTAAGCCTCTTGAGGACCAGACGGTCGAAGAGGAAGCCACTGCAGTACTGGAGTGTGAAGTATCCAGAGAAAATGCTAAAGTAAAATGGTTCAAAAATGGGACAGAAATTCTCAAAAACAAGAAGTATGAAATTGTTGCTGATGGCAGGGTCAGAAAACTTATTATTCATGGCTGTACCCCAGAAGATATCAAAAAATACACTTGTGATGCTAAGGATTTTAAGACTTCTTGTAACCTGAATGTCGTGCGTAAGTATTCTTACATGGTACTTTACATTTGCAACTCTTTATAACAACAACAACAACAACTTTTTGTGCATGTCCTTCTTGGCCTAATCACATTTCTTAGCAATCTATATTATTAATACTGACCTATCCTGATGCTTTATGTGTTTTTTACAAAACTCTTTATTGTACATCTGCTCAGTTACAAGACACCAATCACTTTTCCCTATGGTTCTTTCCAGTCTCACTGAGTACTGAGCAGAGAGGTGCTCTTCATAAGCCTTCTGTAGGAATATCCTGATATGGATGAGGACAAACTGAATAAAAAAGAAAAGCAGGGGGCCCTGATTTTAAAAAAGAAAGTGAATGCAATTTACATATGAAGGAAAATGAATTTTCAGGCATGGGAAATAAATAGAAAATGAGCATGAAATTTCAGTTTGAACAGAAGTAGGCTTGGGACTACTATAATATAAGAAAGCTCGTTCACATAATTCAGTTTCTGAGAATAAGAATGGATGAGAAGATGGAACAAGGCCTGGATTATTTGAATCCTGGATTCTTTGGATGAACAACGTTAATGGTTTTTAGCATTACTTCTTCTTCTGGCAAAAAAATAATAATAATAACATCTTGTTCGAGAATGCTGCTTGCTAGCTAAGTTGTCTCACTCATTTGTCTAGAGATGACAATTTGTTTAACTTAGTTGCTTCTCATCTGTCAACACGACTTAGCAGCTTTGTGCTTCATGCATGTTGTACTGCATTATTCTTTTCATTTTGTGGTTTCTCTGCTTTGTTCAAGTCAGAGTAGTTTCTTGGGTCTCCTTCTTTCCCTTGTCATCTACTTCACTCCCAGAAGACCCACCTGCAATGGCATATCTTCAAGCCTGTCATCCAGCATTTGTCCCAGAGTCTTAGCAACAAGAAGGGTCATCTTGGAAAGGACTCTGAAAGAGCTCTAAACAAAGGAAGGGTGGCAAGGAGGCAACTCCCCAGTTCTAGACAGCAACTGAATGAATTTTGGAGATAAATGAAACAACTGATATAAAATATCAAATCATCTTGCTGCACAAAACACATTGTTTTTTGCACTAATAGATTTTATGCCTGACACCTTTGAACCTTAGTTTTTAAAAAAGCTGGATGTATGTTATTTCTTTTCTTTCTAAAAATATGATTTTATTGGTACATTGTAATTATACATCACAATGAGGTTCAGAGTGATAGATAGAAACACACGCACACAGTACCTGGTGTGTTTCCCTCCGAATCCCACCTTGCTCCCTCCCACTGCTCCCTGCACATGCTGTTGAGATTGGTATTGAGAACTTCGTATATGAACATAGCTGTCTCCTTCATCAAGTCTCCTTTTCCTCCTTCCCCTTTCTCTCCCCAAATCCCTTCCACTATTCTACTGGTATCTCTCTTTTATCCCAAGTCCCTCTTGTTTCCTAGTTTGTCTCTAGCTTTTACATATGGGGAAAAACATATGACCCTTCACTTTCTGTGACTGCCTAACCTGCTTAGCATAATATCTATGTGATTTCAATAACTCAGACTTCTTAACCACAGACAAAGTGGTCATGGTTCTGCAAACTGTATTACCAGTAAATCTACTAATTTCTCAAAGACTGCCAGCTGCCTTAAATAAGACATGTTTCTTTTCTACTGGTGTTTCCTTTGACAAATGCTATCTTTCAATGGAGCAGTATCAATGAAGTTGTTTTTTTTTTTTTCAGTTATTCAAAAGAGATGGACATATAGTATGCTACATAATTTCATGTAATCTACTAAAATTTGCAAATATATACAAAGCAAAGCTTCATGGCCAAAAGGCAGCTCCAAGTGATTTCAAAGTCAGTTACAGACTATTAATATGGAAAGGCCCTGCCAAAGACTCACTTTTCTCAATGTGTACCATAGTATTGTCAGAAGAAATTTTCAGAAACCTCATTTTGAATTGTGATGACATTCTCTTACAGCTCCTCATGTGGAATTCTTAAGACCACTCACTGATCTTCAGGTTAAAGAAAAAGAAATGGCTCGGTTTGAGTGTGAAATTTCCCGAGAAAATGCTAAGGTCTGTGATTATATGCCTATAATCTTGCATTGTCAAATAACTTTATTTTTGATCTAGCTAAAATGGAAAAAGAAGTTATTCAAAGCTTCCTCTGATCACTTTTTAAAGATTATTTTAGTATAAAACATATACTTAATTGTTCTCTTTTTAACATTATTCATTTTAGTATTATTCAATAATTCATTTAGTGTTATTCATTTATGAATAGTATTCATAATACTATGCATGAATATTATTCATTTGGTATTATTTGTTTGCTTGAAAAACATTGAACTCACAATCAAGAGATTTGAATATTATTTTGGATCATATGGAATTACTGTTTTCTTAGATCAAAACCAATCAAATACCATCAATTTCATGTCTCAACTATGTACTTCTTATTGACATTAACTACCATTGGCAAGTTCCTTCAGCTTTGCATCTCAGTTTATACATCAAAGGAGTTGGTCTGTGTAATGTCCAAGGCCCTCTATGACTAAACTTATATGATCCTATTATATTAATAACTGATATTAGCATGACAGCATCTTGCTTAACAGTAATTGGCAAATTATTTGTCTTTCGAATTTACTTATATTTACATTTGCCACCTTGGTCCTTCTTTATTACATAAAATCTCATCAGTTGCTTTCAGAAAAACTCAGGGTCATAGTCTTTCTTAAGGATATCCATGTGAAGGAACAACATGATAACTGAATAATAAATCAATTTATCTTAAATATAGGTTCAGTGGTTTAAAGATGGTGCTGAAATTAAGAAGGGCAAAAAATATGACATCATATCTAAAGGAGCCGTGCGCATTCTTGTCATCAACAAATGTCTACTGAATGATGAAGCAGAATATTCCTGTGAAGTAAGGACAGCAAGAACTTCTGGCATGCTGACAGTCCTGGGTAAGAGTGAAGGCTGCCTGTGCTGCTATATATGTGTTAGGATAAGATAAGACTCTCCCATCTCCTATTTAACTTGATCTTTTTTTTTTTTCTCTTCTCCTGCAGAAGAAGAAGCTGTCTTTACAAAAAATCTTGCCAACCTTGAAGTTAATGAAACAGACACTATAAAACTGGTTTGTGAGGTCTCTAAGCCCGGAGCAGAAGTAATTTGGTACAAAGGAGATGAAGAGATTATAGAAACAGGAAGATTTGAAATACTTACAGATGGAAGGAAGAGAATCCTGATCATTCAGAATGCCCAGCTTGAGGACGCTGGTGCCTACAATTGTCGACTGCCAAGTTCTCGAACTGATAGCAAAGTCAAAGTACATGGTATGGAAATGACAATAAATAGCATTTTATTTTCAACAACTTAGACTTGTTGTCCATAAGATACAAATGCATAGGTTTTCAATATTTTGCAACTTCTTCTTTCCAGAACTTGCCGCTGAATTTATCTCAAAGCCTCAAAATCTTGAAATACTTGAAGGAGAAAAAGCCGAATTTGTCTGCACTATATCAAAGGAAAGCTTTGAAGTCCAGTGGAAGAGAGATGATCAGACACTTGAGTCTGGAGATAAATATGATGTTATTGCCGATGGTAAAAAGAGGATCCTGGTGGTGAAAGATGCCACGTTACAAGACATGGGCACTTATGTTGTTATGGTTGGGGCTGCCAGAGCAGCCGCTCACTTGACAGTAATTGGTAAGTTCTTGAAATTTTGTGTCTGCATATGTGTCTCCCACTTCGATCCTTCTTCATACTATAAAGTCTTATTGATTGCTTTCAGAAAAACTCAAGATCATAGTTCCTCTTAAGGACACTCGTGTGAAGGAACAACAAGAAGTTGTCTTCAACTGTGAAGTCAATACTGAAGGTGCCAAAGCCAAATGGTTCAGAAATGAAGAAGCCATATTTGATAGTTCAAAATACATTATTCTCCAGAAAGACCTGGTCTACACTTTGAGAATTAGAGATGCAAGATTAGATGACCAGGCCAACTATAATGTGTCCCTGACCAACCATAGAGGTGAAAATGTTAAAAGTGCAGCCAATCTAATCGTAGAAGGTAAATGATTTCTATGGTACTAGAGATTTTTTTCCCCATCAATTTCTACTATGAAAATAATCAAAATCAACACTGTCCTTCTCCCTTACAACAGAGGAAGACCTCAGGATTATTGAACCTCTTAAAGATATTGAAACAATGGAGAAGAAAACAGTCACATTCTGGTGCAAGGTGAATCGTCTCAACGTAACACTGAAGTGGACCAAAAATGGAGAAGAAGTAGCTTTTGACAACCGTATATCATACCGAATTGATAAGTACAAGCACTCTCTGATCATTAAAGACTGTGGCTTCCCAGATGAAGGTGAATACGTCGTCACTGCTGGACAAGATAAGTCTGTCGCCGAGTTGCTTATTATCGAAGCCCCGACAGAATTTGTGGAGCACTTGGAAGACCAGACGGTCACCGAGTTTGATGATGCTGTCTTTTCCTGCCAGCTCTCCAGAGAAAAAGCAAATGTAAAATGGTACCGAAATGGGAGAGAAATCAAGGAAGGCAAAAAGTATGGAAAAAGAAAAAATCTTATTTTTTTATTTTTGGGGCTATCTATTCACTTTTGACAATTTAGTGATCACTATACAAGCTAACCAATAATTCAATCTCTTCTTTAGATACAAATTTGAAAAAGAAGGAAGCACCCATAGGCTTATTATAAAGGACTGCAGACTGGACGATGAGTGTGAATATGCCTGTGGAGTGGAAGACCGGAAGTCTCGAGCTAGACTTTTTGTGGAAGGTATGTGTTAAGGCATCATCCTAATACTAGCGACCAGTTTTTAATATCTATTTATCAAAATTGCATACATGTTTGTATTTATTTTACATCTTCTTTTCTAGAAATCCCTGTGGAGATCATCAGGCCTCCTCAAGACATTCTCGAAGCCCCTGGTGCTGATGTTGTCTTTTTGGCTGAGCTCAACAAAGATAAGGTGGAAGTCCAATGGCTACGAAATAACATGGTTGTCGTCCAGGGTGACAAATACCAGATGATGAGTGAAGGAAAGATACACAGGCTACAAATTTGTGATATCAAGCCCCGTGACCAGGGAGAATACAGATTTATAGCCAAAGACAAAGAAGCCAGAGCTAAGCTAGAACTAGCAGGTAAGTCTCTTTCTTTAATTTTAAAATGTCCTCACAATATTACAGGTAATATAGAGATTCCAGGTACTGAAAGAAATAATGCTTGTGAGAGCCTTTAATTTCTAATAAGCCCTATCCATATGTTTAGTTTGGGGGGGGGTGCTGGGGATGGAACTCAGGGTTCAGGTAAGCACTCTACCACTGAGCTACATCCCTAGTCTCACATGTTAGCCATTTTAATTGCTCTTATTATAAAGCAAGTGTCCTGAGAAAATCGGTGGCATTCATCTTTACATGCCAGCACTTTGAGCAATTCCTGATGCATACTGGCTGTTCAGTAATTCCTAGAATTAACTTATCATCATGACAATCTTCCCAGACCTAAAGACAACCTCACACTCTTCTACTCTCCAACCCCAGTACTTTTTTGATCTGTTCTCATTCTGCTCCAAGATATCTTTATAGTTGTCATTATGAAAAAGCCATTAGTGTATCTCTTGTATATAAGAAGTATCCGGTTTGTCTTGAACTAAGTATGCAGTGCTTACTCTATTTAAAAAAAAAAAAAAGCATATACACATTTAACATTATTCTAAGTTCTCTGTTGTTATTTTTGATGAATGAATGTTTTATGATTTTATACCTTCTACAACCTTATATTCTCCAGAGGTTGATAATTTGGAGAGAGGGAGGGAGAGAGAGAGAGAGAGAGAGAGAGAGAGAGAGAGAGAGAGAGAGGGGAATTCTTTTAGAATTTGTAGGGTTATATGACTAATATTTGTTAATAAATGCATCATAAAGAAGCTATCTTCACCTGGCATGGTGACACATGCCTGAAATCCCTGCATTTGGGAGGCTGAGACAGGAGGATTACAGATTTGAGGCCAGCCTCAACAACTTAGTGAGACCCTCAGCAATTTAGCAAGACTGTTTCAAATTAAAATAGGGGTGGGTATATAGCTTGGAGGTAGAATGTCCTTGGGTTCAATCCCCAGTACAAAAAGAAAAAAAGAAGGTGTACTCTAGTTTGACTACAGCATATAACACTAATGCATTCATATGTTATCTTTCTCACTAGCTGCACCTAAAATCAAGACAGCTGATCAAGACCTTGTGGTTGATGTTGGCCAGCCTCTGACAATGGTGGTGCCATATGATGCCTACCCCAAAGCAGAAGCTGAGTGGTTTAAAGAAAATGAAGCTTTATCTTCAAAAACTGTTGATACTACAGCTGAGCAAACTTCTTTTAGAATTTTAGAAGCCAAGAAAGGAGACATGGGAAGGTATAAAATCGTGCTTCAGAACAAACATGGAAAAGCAGAAGGATTCATCAATTTACAAGTTATTGGTAAGCCCTCGAGTTACTCAGATTTGATTGGCACAGCACAACTTCAAGCCATGATAACACACTAAAAATTATTTTATACGTGAATTTCAGATGTTCCCGGGCCAGTACGTAACTTAGAAGTGACAGAAACATTTGACGGGGAAGTGAGCCTTGCTTGGGAAGAGCCGTTAACTGATGGTGGAAGCAAAATCATTGGTTATGTTGTTGAAAGGCGTGACATCAAAAGAAAGACCTGGGTACTGGCCACTGACCGTGCAGACAGCTGCGAGTTCACTGTCACTGGACTACAGAAAGGAGGAGTTGAGTACCTGTTCCGTGTGAGTGCAAGAAACAGAGTTGGCACTGGTGAACCAGTTGAAACTGACAATCCCGTAGAGGCAAGGAGTAAATATGGTAAGGAGTACTTAAGAAAACTACAAACTATCTGGCCTTTGACTTATCCTCAACACAACCCTAACCTACATTTACCTCTTTCTTTGGTGAAATCCAGATGTTCCAGGCCCTCCTTTGAATGTAGCCATCACGGATGTGAATAGATTTGGTGTCTCACTGACATGGGAACCACCAGAGTATGATGGGGGTGCTGAGATCACAAACTATGTCATAGAATTAAGGGATAAGACTTCTATCAGGTGGGACACTGCCATGACTGTAAGAGCTGAAGACCTGTCTGCAACTGTCACTGATGTGGTGGAAGGACAGGAGTACAGTTTCCGTGTCAGAGCCCAAAACCGAATTGGAGTTGGAAAACCAAGTGCGGCCACACCCTTTGTCAAAGTTGCTGATCCAATCGGTAAGCCCACCCAAAAGATGAAATACATATTGCATGAAATCAAGAAATGAGGCCCATTGATTACAATAATTCATATTTAATAAGAGCAAATGAAAAGAAAAATTTAAATTGTAGAAACCCAGATTGTGCATATTTTTATTCAGTGAATTTAGTAAACCTGTTACTTTAATGAGGTTGATTGAATTGATTGCATCCTGTCTTAATAGATTGTCCTTAAATTACATTATATGCCCAATTCTTTTTTCCATTCTAGAGAGACCAAGTCCTCCTGTGAACCTGAATTCCTCAGATCAAACTCAGTCCTCTGTTCAACTCACCTGGGAACCTCCTCTGAAAGATGGAGGCAGCCCAATACTAGGCTATATCATTGAGAGATGTGAAGAAGGAAAAGATGATTGGATTCGTTGCAATAAGAAACTCGTCCCTGAACTAACTTACAAGGTAAAGAATTTGCATCTAAAAAATATTCAGAGGTGGATGTAGCTCAGTGGTAGAACACCCACTAGCATGCTTGAGTTTAGTCACTAGTACCACTACCACCAAAAAAAAAAATTTTAGTATATAATCATGGATTTAAATGTATATGTTTTTAAAAAAATGTTAATCCTTAATTTTAGGTTACTGGGTTGCAGAAAGGAAATAAATACTTATATAGAGTATCTGCAGAAAATGAAGCTGGTGTTTCAGATCCATCTGAAATTCTTGGTCCTCTAACCGCTGATGATGCATTTGGTAAATAGATACTTTATCTTTAGATTGGGGAATAGCATATAGCTACTTTGGGGAACCAGGGACTTAAATATAGTACTGGAAACTCACTAGTTTTTCTTTTTGGTAGCTGAACCAACAATGGACTTAAGTGCATTTAAAGATGGTCTGGAAGTTATAGTCCCAAATCCTATCAAAATCCTGGTTCCAAGTACAGGCTATCCAAGGCCAACTGCAACCTGGTCTTTTGGAGATACTGTACTAGAAGAAGGAGACCGTGTGAAAATGAAGACCATATCTGCCTATGCCGAGCTTATCATTTCTCCAAGTGAACGTCCCGACAAGGGCATTTATACACTGAAATTAGAAAATCCTGTGAAATCAATTTCTGGGGAAATTGATGTCAATGTAATCGGTAAAGAATTAAACTATTGTTATTTAAAGTGATTTGGCAGTATTAACAAATATTGGTTCACACTATCAGTGATACTGACTTTTCACTGTTTTTGTTTTTGTTTTTTTTTAGCTCGCCCAAGTGCACCCAAAGAACTGAAATTTAGTGACATAACTAAGGATTCAGTACATTTGACTTGGGAACCACCAGATGATGATGGAGGAAGTCCTTTAATAGGATATGTTATTGAAAAGCGAGAAGTTAGCCGGAAAACATGGACTAAAGTAAGTTTTGGGTCGTGTTGCATCAACCCCAGAAAAAAGATGGGAAGAGATCCCAGAAGGCTTGATTGCCACACAAATCCATACGTGCCACATCTCTCTACCTTTACTTCACCAAAAAGTACCAAGACCTTTTTTTTTTAGATATATGGATTTTAATGCTTCATGAGGTAGTTTGACTGAGATTTGGTATAACTGCCTCATCTTATGAGCCTTCCCAAATTTTTAGCTAGATTTGTTAAGAAATAAATCAAAACTTACATATTCACTTGGTACCTGGTAAGTCCCCAATATGCTTCTCTTAACCCATTAGCCATTCTAAGGAAAGTATTTATCACCCTGGTGATCACATTTAATTTTTCACTGCACCGAATTATCTTAGTTGGTCTCATCTTCCATTTTCTCCCTTCATTTATACTAGTAACTATTCTTTTTTTTTTTTTTTTTTTTTTTTTTTTTTTTTTTTTTTTTTTTTTTTTTTTTTTTTTTTTTTTTTTGTGGTACTGGGGATGGAACTCAGGGACATTTTACTTCCAAGCTATACCCCCAGCCCTATTTTTTATTCTTTATTTTGAAACCGGGTTTCACTAAGTTGTGGAGTGCCTCACTAGGTAGCTGAGACTGGCCGCGAACCCAGATCCTCCGGTCTCAGCCTCCCAAATGCTGGGATTACAAGCATGCGCCACCATGCCCAGCTCTAGTAACTATTCTTTATCCTGATTTAAAATCATATTTCTAATAATATACCTTATATTATAAGGTATCTAATAATATACCTTATATTATAAGGTATCTAATAATATACCTTATATTATAAGGTATCTAATAATATACCTTATATTATAAGGTATCTAATAATATACCTTATATTATAAGGTATCTAATAATATACCTTATAATATACCTCTAAGAATAAACCTTAGTATTCAAAACAACCTCAATTTGTATCCCTGCTCATGTTAAAAATCTTTTGACTTAGGGCAATGGTTTTTGGGAAATGACTAACTATATTTCTTTGTCCCAGGTTATAGACTTGGTGACTGATCAAGAATTCACAGTTCCTGATCTTGTTCAAGGAAAAGAATATTTATTCAAAGTCTGTGCTCGTAACAAATGTGGCCCTGGAGAACCTGCATATACTGACGAACCTGTAAATATGTCAGCTCCTGCAAGTAAGTGCACACTTGATGATTCTTCCCTGGTCTTGTGTTACCTGGTCTTTATTTCAGACCTAGAGTTGAAGTTATGGGGATAGGCAGAGGTTGGCAATATGGAGATAATTTCAGAGATGGCCTCTCTAAGACTGACTTATTCTTTAAAATGTTATAGCGGTACCTGACCCACCAGAGAACCTTAAATGGAGAGACCGGACAGCCAAGAGCATCTTTCTAACATGGGATCCACCTAAATACGATGGTGGTTCACGCATCAAAGGATATATAGTTGAAAAGTGTCCACGTGGTTCTGATAAATGGGTCGCCTGTGGAGAACCTGTTGCAGAAACAAAGTAGGTTTCTTCATTACCAGGCACAAGAGTAAATGTCTACTACTCACTAAAGCATGTCTTCCTTGGGAAATGTTAAATGTTAGTCTCTTTCATGGAGAATTCTCCTAGTGTGCCTATGTGATTTTTAAGAGTGCTGCTGAATGTACCCCCAGCTCAAGGCTTTCATTAGTTACAGTATTGATGCAATCCAGATTTAATTTAAAACTAGTAATATTCTGGTGTGCCTCAGCTACCTAGTGAGGCACTCTGCAACTTAGTGAGACCCTGTTTCAAAATAAAGAATAAAAAATAGGGCTGGGGGGTAGAGCTTGGAGGTAGAATGCCTGAGTTCAATCCCCAGTACCACAAAAAAAAAAAAAAAATGGAAGAGTAATATTCTGGTGTTATGAACTTTGGAAAGATTATGACAACTGTACATTGGAGCAGGTTATCTACAAGACAGTAAAATATCCTACTTTGTTTTTTGACAGAATGGAAGTGACAGGTCTTGAAGAGGGCAAATGGTATTCTTACCGCGTAAAGGCTTTGAACAGGCAAGGTGCTAGCAAGCCAAGCAAACCCACAGATGAAATCCAGGCTGTGGACACACAGGGTATTTATTTTTATATTTTTATCTTATCAACAAGGCCTCTGACTTGAACTTGCACTTTCTTGCTAACAACATAAACAATTTTTAAGCCGGGTGTGGTGGTGCATGCTTGTAATCCCAGCATTTGGGAGGCTGAGACCGGAGGATCTGGGTTTGCGGCCAGCCTCAGCTACCTAGTGAAGCACTCCACAACTTAGTGAGACTCAGTTTCAAAATAAAGAATAAAAAATAGGGCTGGGGGTATAGCTCGGAGGTAAAATGCCTCTGAGTTCAATCCCCAGTACCGCAAAAAAAACTACCATAAACAATTTTTTTTCCCAATTCAGAGGCCCCAGAAATTTTCCTGGATGTAAAGCTCCTCGCTGGCCTCACTGTAAAAGCTGGAACAAAGATTGAACTTCCTGCCACCGTAACTGGAAAACCTGAACCTCAGATCACTTGGACAAAGGCTGATGTACTCCTGAGGCCGGACAAAAGAATCACCATTGAAAATGTTCCTAAAAAATCCACAGTGACAATCGTGGATAGTAAGAGAAGCGACACTGGCACATACATCATAGAGGCTGTGAATGTCTGTGGCCGGGCCACCGCTGTGGTAGAAGTGAATGTCTTAGGTAAGGGAGAAACTCCTTGTAAAAAGGGACAGACTCACTTCAACTACTCTCTTGACTAAAAAGGGTTAATTATTTTTTTTTCCCTGTGTAATGCCATCCACAGATAAGCCTGGACCACCAGCTGCTTTTGATATCACAGATGTAACCAATGAGTCATGCTTTCTGACGTGGAACCCACCACGAGATGATGGTGGTTCTAAGGTCACAAACTACGTTGTGGAGAGAAGAGCCACTGATAGTGAAGTGTGGCATAAGCTCTCATCAACTGTCAAGGACACAAACTTTAAGGCAACCAAATTAACACCCAACAAAGAGTACATCTTCCGAGTTGCTGCAGAAAACATGTATGGTGTTGGTGAGCCAGTTGAGGCCACTCCAATAATAGCCAAATATCCATTTGGTAAGTGTCTTAGTCAACTGGACAAAAAGGGGGAGGGGATATGGTGCTTATACCAAACTTGCATCTAGGTGACATATTTACATATAGGAAATATAACTTTTTATACCATTATCCTGTCTATAGATCCACCTGGACCTCCGACTCGCCTGGAACCCTCAGACATTACTAAAGATGCAGTGACTCTCACATGGTGTGAGCCAGATGATGATGGTGGCAGCCCCATTACTGGATACTGGGTTGAAAGATTAGATCCTGATACTGATAAATGGGTTAGGTGCAATAAGATGCCAGTAAAGGATACAACATACAGGTATACTCAGAGTCTCTATCAAGTATTAAAACAGTAGTAAATTCAATTTTTCAGTCTTTGGCATTTCTTTTGATTATGTGTGATTATATATTACTATTAAGTAGTTAATCGTTTTTACTTTTCTAATTTTACGTAATTTCAAAAATTAGAAAATTCCATTCAAAGATATATTTGCAAATTTATCATAGAATGTTAACTTTTGGGAAGTTTCCAATCGGTTCTCTAATATATTACGTATCTCCAATATATCATTAGTATAGATATCAAAATTAGATTAGTACACCTGGTCAAATCTAAAGTGTGCAACAGTCAAACAATTTAAAATTTTTATTCCCATTAAACTTCCAAATTAGTTTTTCACAATTTAAATGAATTTGTCTCTTCTGTGTAAAATTCATAGGGTACTGCTTCTTACCATGATGTTGAATATGTTCTTTTTTTGTAATCAGAGTGAAAGGTCTCAGTAATAAGAAAAAATACAGATTCCGTGTGCTGGCTGAAAATCTGGCTGGACCTGGGAAGCCAAGTCGATCAACTGAGCCAATCTTAATAAAGGATCCCATAGGTATCATTTACATAATTATCTGTGATTATTTTGAGCCTTACATTAACTTCTTTTAACCAACTTAAATAACTATTTCATTGGCTTGCAGATCCTCCATGGCCCCCTGGAAAACCAACTGTCAAAGATGTAGGCAAAACATCATTAATACTGAATTGGACAAAGCCAGAACATGACGGAGGGGCAAAGATTGAGTCTTATGTCATTGAAATGCTAAAAACTGGAACAGAAGACTGGGTCAGAGTAGCAGAAGGAGTTCCAACCACTGAGCACTTACTTACAGGACTCATGGAAGGGCAGGAATACTCCTTCCGAGTCAGAGCCGTGAACAAGGCTGGGGAAAGTGAACCCAGTGAACCCAGCGACCCTGTACTGTGCCGAGAGAAACTCTGTAAGTCACTCTTGATGTCTGGGCTCTATAAATCCTTCTCACATCTGTCCAAGAACTACAATATGAGAAAATATGAAAAACTCATTACTCTCAGTGCCTTCTTACTATATTACTTCCAACTAACTCCCAGAACATCCAGTATAGACTGAATGTTGGACAAGACAAAAAAAAATTGAATATTTCTTCCTTTCTTGTTCAGATCCTCCATCACCCCCTCGTTGGCTTGAAGTTATTAATATCACAAAAAATACAGCAGACCTAAAATGGACAGTTCCTGAGAAAGATGGAGGCTCACCCATCACCAACTACATCGTGGAAAAGAGAGACGTGAGGCGCAAAGGCTGGCAAACAGTGGACACCACTGTTAAGGACACCAAGTGCACAGTGACCCCGCTCACCGAGGGCTCTTTATACGTGTTCCGTGTTGCTGCAGAAAATGCTATTGGACAAAGTGACTACACTGAAATTAAGGATTCTGTCCTGGCCAAAGACACCTTTAGTATGCACTCCAACTAAATCTTTATGACATTTGTCATTATCACTTAAACCTCTGGATTTCCTAATCATCGATTATTTTTCTTTTAGCCACTCCTGGACCACCCTATGCTCTGACAGTGGTTGATGTGACGAAACGACATGTTGACCTGAAGTGGGAGCCTCCTAAAAATGATGGTGGAAGACCAATACAGAGGTAGAACTTGAATTAATTCATAAACACACATACACACACACACACACACACACACACACACACACACTTTGCTGCAATTTGGTTTTGGTACTGGAGATTGAATCCAAGGACCTTTTACCACTGAGGCTGTATCCCATACCCTTTTTATTTTGAGACTAGATCTCACTAAATTGTCCAGCCTGGCTCAAACTTGACCTTGGGATTCTCCTGCCTGAAACTCCACCATGCCAAGATACATTCTTAACTTTTTTTAATTTAATTTGTGTGTGTGTGTGTGTGTGTGTGTGTGTGTGTGTGTGTGTGTGTGTGCGTGGTAGTGGGGATTGAGCCCAGAGGCATTCTACCTTCAGGCTACACCTGTAGCCTAATTTTATTTCTGTATTTGGAAACAAAGTCTTGCTAGGTTGATGAGAGTCTCACTACTTGCTGAAGCTGTTCTCTAACCTGTGATCCTCCTGTCTCAGCCTCCCAAGTACAGGGATTACAGATGTGCGCCGCCACGCCTGGCTCTTAACTTTTTAAAGAAGCTAAATTCTTAACTTTTTTTTCACTAGTGCTAATGAAATGCGTATTTCAACAGATATATCATTGAGAAGAAAGAAAAGTTAGGCACTCGTTGGGTAAAAGCTGGAAAGACTTCAGGACCTGACTGTAACTTCAGAGTAACTGATGTTATTGAAGGAACCGAAGTCCAGTTCCAGGTTCGGGCTGAAAATGAAGCTGGAGTTGGTCACCCAAGTGAACCCACAGAAATCTTATGCATTGAAGATCCAACTAGTAAGTACTGCTGATTATATGAAGGATATTGTCTAGCTAGAACTTGATGATGAGGCAGTTTATGTGACTGTTTCACTCTGTTCTCAGGTCCTCCCTCACCTCCCCTTGACCTACATGTGACTGATGCAGGAAGAAAGCACATTGCCATCGCTTGGAAGCCTCCAGAGAAAAATGGTGGCAGTCCTATTATAGGATACCATGTTGAAATGTGTCCAGTAGGCACTGAGAAATGGATGCGAGTTAATTCTCGTCCAATAAAAGACTTAAAATTTAAGGTAGAAGAGGGTGTTGTTCCTGACAAGGAGTATGTCCTAAGAGTGAGAGCTGTCAATGCCATTGGTGTCAGCGAGCCATCTGAAATCTCCGAAAACGTGGTTGCCAAAGACCCAGACTGTAAGTTCACTGTCTTTTGTACTACATAAGACAGTCTTTATTTGTGCATTGCATTTTGAAATACTTTCCCCCCTTCTTTTGGATTATATTTTACAGGCAAGCCAACAATTGATTTGGAGACTCATGACATTATTGTTATTGAAGGTGAAAAGCTAAGCATTCCTGTTCCCTTCAGAGCTGTCCCAGTTCCAACTGTTAGCTGGCATAAAGATGGCAAAGAAGTTAAAGAAAGTGATAGATTAACAATGAAGAATGATCACATCTCTGCACACCTTGAAGTTCCTAAGAGTGTCCATGCAGATGCTGGAGTTTACACAATTACACTGGAGAATAAGCTTGGCTCAGCAACTGCCTCAATCAATGTCAAAGTCATAGGTAATCATTCTGTGATGAAACATACACAAGAAAGTCACATGTTATTGAAATCAGTTAACTTTGAACTGTTAGTATAAATGGCTTCATGAATTGGCCATTTTGTAAACTAAACATCCCTTTAGATCATTTCCATATGAAAAGTAAAACTATTCTTAGATAAAATTGCTAGCTAAACTCTGATTAGGCTAATGAACTCCAATTTTAATTATGTGCATGTGAAATGGTAATTCAAATATTTAGCATACACAAAGAATGTTTAAATGGCAAGTATTTACTGTACAAATTCATATTTTTCAATAATGGAAAATGGGGTAGGAACATTATCTGCCCTCTACTTTGCCCCTGATGGTGTTTGGAAATTGCAGAGCCACTTTTTTGGCACAAAGACTCAGGGGCTAACATTTCCTAACATTTAATAGTGGACAGCTAAATTTTGTGCGATGCAAGGGACCCTCCAGCACCTGAAATATTATCTGACCCAAAATAGCTCCATTAAGAGACAGTACACTATTAAAATGCTGATTTTCAGAATTACAATAATAATAATTACCAATTTATTTACAATAGGCCTACCTGGTCCATGCAAAGATATTAAAGCAAGTGATGTGACCAAGAGTTCTTGTAAGTTAACCTGGGAGCCTCCAGAATTTGATGGTGGAAGCCCAATTCTTCATTATGTCCTGGAACGCAGAGAAGCTGGGAGGAGGACATACATACCTGTCATGTCTGGTGAGAACAAACTGTCTTGGACTGTAAAGGATCTCATACCAAATGGTGAATACTTCTTCCGCGTTAAAGCAGTCAACAAGATTGGTGGAGGCGAATATATTGAACTGAAAAATCCAGTCATCGCTCAAGATCCAAAGCGTAAGTTTTAGCATAGATGTACAATGGCTAGAGATTAGTATGCAAGGTTTCTTTTTGTTTTGAGAAGGTGCTTTTTCCAAGATTAACACTTTTTTCTTGTTCTTCAGAACCTCCTGATCCACCCATAGATGTCGAGGTTCATAATCCCACAGCTAAGGCAATGACTATTACATGGAAGCCACCTTTGTATGATGGAGGGAGCAAGATAATGGGTTACATCATCGAGAAGATTGCCAAGGGTGAAGACAGATGGAAGAGATGCAATGAACACCTGGTGCCAATACTGACCTATACAGCAAAAGGACTGGAAGAAGGAAAGGAGTACCAATTCCGTGTCAGAGCTGAGAATGCTGCTGGTATTGGTGAACCTTCTCGGGCCACTCCTCCAACCAAAGCTGTAGATCCCATTGGTAAGTTCTGTTTAGTGAAACTGCCACATTCCCATTGTGGAATAAATGAGAATAATGCTTTGTCAGATATTTTAATCAGAATTGAAAACAATTATTGTTTTTCATCATTACAGATGCCCCAAAAGTCATTCTGAAGACAAGCCTAGAAGTCAAACGAGGTGACGAAATAGTGCTCGATGCAACCATTTCTGGATCACCTTACCCAACTATTACATGGATAAAGGATGAAAACGTTCTTATACCAGAGGAAATTAAGAAGCGACCAGTAGCACCTGTAGTTAGGAAGAAGAAGGGTGAAGTTCAAGAAGAAGAGCCATTTGTCCTGCCTCTGACAGAGCGTTTGAGTATTAACAATAGTAAACAAGGAGAATCTCAACTACGTGTCCGAGATTCTGTCCGACCTGACCACGGCCTGTATATGATCAAAGTTGAAAATGACCATGGTACTGCAAAAGCTCCTTGCAGCGTCAGTGTGTTAGGTAAATAGATAAAACTACACTTTCGGCTACATAAGAGTTTTCATAAAATATACAAATAAAGAGTTTGGGGGTACAATTAAAAGAAGTGGGAAATAGTTTAGGCAAATAATGCTGTCATGTTTTATCTCCTGGCCATATTTAAAAAAAGAAAGAAAAAGAAAACCTTGTTATTCATTAGCTAATATGATACAAAGATAGACAGATGTGGGAAAACCAGAACTTATGTCAAAGGAGCACACTAACATTTATATTTTTCATAGCAACTACTTCTACACAAATTTTTAACCACTGTTCTCTTTTGAAATATTAGATACTCCAGGACCACCAGTCAACTTTACATTTGAAGATATTAGAAAAACCTCAGTCCTTTGTAAATGGGAACCACCCCTTGATGATGGTGGCAGTGAAATCATAAACTATGTTTTAGAAAAGAAAGACAAGACAAAACCTGACTCAGAATGGATTGCTATCACTTCAACACTTAGACATTGCAAATATTCAGTAACAAAACTGATTGAAGGAAAAGAGTACCTCTTCCGTGTAAGAGCTGAAAACAGGTTTGGGCCTGGACCACCATGTGTTTCAAAGCCACTTGTAGCTAAAGATCCATTTGGTAAGGGTCCTTTATCATCAAAAGTTTACCTTTTTACCATATACTTTGGTATATATATATTATCACAATTTGTCAATTTGAATATTTATGCCATATTAGGGAATTAATTTAAATATTAATTCATGTTTTTATCAGAACCACCTGATGCACCTGATAAGCCCATTGTGGAAGATGTTACTAGCAACAGTATGCTAGTAAAATGGAATGAACCAAATGATAACGGAAGCCCCATCTTGGGTTACTGGCTTGAAAAACGTGAAGTTAACAGTACACATTGGTCTCGTGTTAACAAAAGCCTTCTGAGTTCTTTGAAAACCAAGGTAGAAGGCTTATTAGAAGGGCTCACCTATGTCTTCAGAGTATGTGCCGAAAATGCAGCTGGACCTGGAAAGTTCAGTCCACCTTCAGATCCCAAAACAGCACGTGATCCAATCTGTAAGTAATTCTTCAAGAAGACAGTGTGAAAGAGTAAGCTACTGTACATTTAAAACCCATCAGTGAGTTTGACTTGTGTATCTGCATTCTTTCTAGCTCCACCTGGGCCACCTGTCCCAAGAATCGCTGACACAAGCTCGACAACTATTGAACTGGAATGGGAACCCCCAGCTTTCAATGGTGGTGGGGAAATCATGGGCTACTTTGTCGACAAGCAATTGGTAGGCACAAATGAATGGTCACGCTGCACAGAGAAGATGATCAAAGTCCGTCAGTTCACTGTTAAAGAAATCCGAGAGGGTGCTGATTACAAACTTCGGGTGAGTGCTGTCAATGCCGCAGGCGAAGGCCCACCTGGAGAAACAGGACCTGTTACTGTGGCTGAACCACAAGGTACTTCACAGTTATTTGAATAAATTTATGGATATGTTCCCAATGTGAAACCATCTTACATCTTTATTGGGCTAATGTATGACTGATCTGTTTCAACAGAGCCTCCCACTGTAGAACTGGACGTTTCTGTCAAGGGTGGAATACAAATAATGGCAGGGAAGACCCTTAGGATTCCAGCCGTGGTGACTGGCCGTCCTGAACCTACCAAAGTATGGACCATAGAAGAAGGGGAGCTGGATAAAGACCGTGTTGTGATAGAAAATGTTGGAACCAAATCCGAACTAGTTATTAAGAATGCATTGAGAAAAGATCATGGCAGATATGTGATTACCGCTACCAATAACTGTGGTTCCAAATTTGCAGCAGTCCGGGTAGAAGTTTTTGGTAAGGAACATTGCATAGGTTTTCACTAGATTTTTCTAAGTGGTACTATCTTATTACATTGATGTTTTGTTTTGTTTTTCAGATGTCCCTGGCCCAGTTCTTGACTTAAAACCTGTTGTAACAAACAGAAAGATGTGTCTGCTCAACTGGTCTGATCCAGCTGATGATGGAGGAAGTGAAATCACAGGCTTTATTATTGAAAGAAAGGATGCCAAGATGCATACCTGGAGACAACCAATTGAGACCGAGAGATCTAAATGTGACATCACAGGTCTCATCGAGGGACAAGAGTATATGTTCCGTGTTATTGCCAAGAACAAGTTTGGCTGTGGCCCTCCTGTTGAAATAGGACCAATTCTTGCTGTTGATCCACTAGGTAAAAGAAAAGCTTTTCATTGTGCTTAAAAAATATATATATCATATTGCTTCTAGTTACACCACGTATTTACTGAGTCTATGGCTTCAAACTCCCAACAGTCTCAAGATCTTAGAAAGTAAATCAAATATTTACCAACAACTTTAAAGATAACATATTTGCTGTATCTCCAATGTAATTTTCAGTTCTAAGTATATTAAGCATGCGTAGTTTTGTGTACTGAAAAATTTGGATCTACTGGGACTTAGTAATAACCTAGAAATAACTTAGAAATATCAAATCTTTCCAATAGGATACACTGGAGTAGTCTTCCTTTTAAATTTAATATTTGAGTAGTTTAACAGGGTCTACTGTTTTTTCTAAAATATTATGGGACAGATAAATGCTTTCACTTTACTCTACCATCAAGAATCCTCCCATACTGGAAGAACAGGGAGGCCCCAAATGAGAAAGAACCACCAAAGGATAGAAAAACAGAGGAAATCTCCCAGAAATGAACATGAAATATTAAAATTGCACACACCTGATAATGCACACTGACATCCCACTGAAAAAAGCAAGGCCTCTGATAAAGACTCATTCCATAAAATGCAGAAGGAATTATTCCTAAACCACCACCCCCTGGAAAAATTATATTCTATAACATTGTTACAGCTATCTAAAGAAGTCCACTAATCTTAGGTTGTGCAGAGGCAGTAGAACAGAGTTGGGATTCCACTACTTCCAGTTGCAATAACTAAGTCAGTTAGCATGGACTTGGTCTAGCTTTGCCAGTCAAATCTTACTCTTAGTTCTAGCCTTTGGGACAGTAAACTGTAGCAGCATTACATAAATTCTCCACTGCTCTTTAAACCTACATTTGAGGCAACATGACTCCAAGTATGTTCAGTAGCCATATCCACTGTCTGCTAATGAAAGAAGAAACACTTGCTCTCAGCAAAACTTCACCTATTTTCCTAGTTCATTAGGACTAGAAACTTTCCCAACAGCAAAGGTAAACAATTTAAAATACTAAGTAGAAAAAGCACATGTGCCCCTGGGCTCATTTTTAATTAATACTCTGGACAGAAAGTTTGCTGAGAAAAATTCTGTCTATAATAATAGCTATACTTACAGAAACTGACATGTTTCAGGTAGAATCTTAAAGATGGATATAAGGTAATGCCAAACAGAAGCCTGCTTTTCACAGAAATTGAAGTGAAATATTTCTCAAATTAATATTTATCTCATCCTCATCATTTTAACATGCTTCTGGTTAAAGGTCCTCCAACATCACCTGAGAGGTTGACATACACAGAAAGGACCAAGTCCACCATCACCTTAGACTGGAAAGAGCCCCGCAGCGATGGTGGCAGTCCCATCCAAGGATATATCATTGAAAAACGGCGTCATGACAAACCTGACTTTGAGAGAGTTAACAAGAGACTCTGCCCAACCACATCTTTTCTGGTTGAAAACCTTGATGAACATCAAATGTATGAGTTCCGTGTCAAAGCTGTCAATGCTATTGGTGAAAGTGAACCATCCCTGCCTCTGAATGTGGTCATACAAGATGATGAAGGTGGGTGTGGATTCTGAATGTAATTACTGTAACATGCATACTTCACAGTGCTGCCTTTACCCTATAAGTGCTCATTTCCCCCCCTCTCTGCAGTGCCTCCAACTATTAAGCTGCGTCTAGCTGTTCGAGGTGATACTATCAAAGTCAAGGCAGGGGAGCCTGTTAACATCCCTGCAGATGTGACAGGCCTTCCAATGCCTAAGATTGAGTGGTCTAAGAATGACACTGTGATTGAAAAACCCACCGACGCACTTCAAATAACCAAGGAAGAAGTATCTCGAAGTGAAGCAAAGACTGAGGTCATCATTCCCAAAGCTGTCCGGGAAGACAAAGGCACTTACACAATTACTGCTTCCAATCGCCTTGGCTCAGTGTTCCGGAATGTCCACGTGGAAGTATATGGTAAGTGACTTGCTTTCTTATATCTGAAATAAATCCACTGTGTGCTAAAGAATTGCCTTTTCAATCTCCTCTGCTGGTTTCTTTCTAGACCGCCCATCCCCACCAAGAAATCTTGCTGTTACTGACATTAAAGCCGAGTCTTGCTACTTGACATGGGATGCCCCTCTGGATAATGGTGGCAGTGAAATCACCCATTATATTATTGACAAACGTGATGCAAGTAGGAAGAAAAGTGAATGGGAAGAAGTCACCAACACTGCTGTAGAGAGAAGATATGGGGTAAATTCTGCAAAATATTTTATCATATACTTTAAAAGGATCTGTCTTTGATGTGACAGGTTTCTATATAACCATAGAATTGTAATGATCAAACTCAAGACCACACACAAGAAGCAGTGATTTCATTATTGTAATATTTAGTGCTATGCATGTAAGACTACTTAGTAAGTACTATTTGATCTGCAGATAGTTTTTTTTTAACTTGAGAGATCCATTATGAGATCCATTAGGTAAAATAAATTTGTATATTCTTATTTTAAAAGGACTTTTTCCTTTACTCTGTCTTCCCCATGTGTTGAGTCTGCATATTTATTTTTTCTTAAAGTAATCCCTCCCAAAATAAGTTGATTTTTGAATGAGGGAAAATCAGCATAAATGTATTTTTTAAGACATTCCTATTCATCTACTTTCTAGATCTGGAAACTTATCCCCAATGGTCAGTATGAGTTCCGAGTTAGAGCAGTGAATAAATATGGAACCAGTGATGAGTGCAAGTCGGATAAAGTGGTCATTCAAGATCCTTATCGCCTTCCTGGACCACCAGGAAAACCAAAAGTCTTGGAGCGCACCAAAGGATCAATGCTCGTGAGCTGGTCTCCTCCTCTGGACAATGGTGGCTCTCCAATTACTGGCTACTGGCTGGAGAAGAGAGAGGAGGGAGGTGCCTACTGGTCACGTGTTAGCCGAGCACCAATAACCAAAGTGGGATTGAAGGGCGTGGAATTTAACGTTCCCCGTTTGATTGAAGGTGTTAAATACCAGTTCAGAGCTATGGCAATAAATGCTGCAGGAATTGGCCCTCCTGGTGAACCATCAGATCCAGCTCTTGCCGGAGACCCCATATGTAAGTATGGTTCTATTTCTGGGACTCGTTTCTTCTTTCTTTTTTTCTTTTTTGGTACTGGGGATTGAATCCAGAGGCATTCTACATCTAAGCTACACCCTCTGGGACTGATTTATAAAGGGCAAAGTTACTAAATATATAATTCAGCTCTTAAATTTCTTATACTTTTTCTGTAGCAAGTTATTTTATTTTTTATTTATTTATTTATTTATTTTGCGGTACTATTTTTTTTTTTTTTTTTTTTTTTTTTTTTTTTTTTTTTTTTTTTTTTTTTTTTTTTTTTTTTTTTTTTTTTTTTTTTTTTTTTTTTTTTTTTTTTTTTTTTTTTTTTTTTTTTTTTTTTTTTTTTTTTTGTGGTACTAGGGATTGAACTCAGGGGCATTCTACCTCCGAGCTATACCCCCAGCCCTATTTTTTATCCTTTATTTTGAAACCGAGTCTCACTAAGTTGCGGAGTGCCTCACTAGGTAGCTGAGGCTGGCCGCGAACCCAGATCCTCTGGTCTCAGCCTCTCGAATGCTGGGATTACAAGCATGCGCCACCACGCCCGGCTTAGCAAGTTATTTTATTAAAGTAAAAACTTCATATTTACAGACTGTCATAAATATATGTGTATATATACACACAAAATCATATATATACATATATATGTATACACACACAAATCATACAGTTTTTAAACTCTTAGATTAAAAGTTTACAATGAGGAACTCTTAATCAAAAACTCTTAGATTAAGAGTTCCTAATATTTTATGAGGAATCACAGTAATAAAGACATGGACTATATGAGTTCCTCTCTGCTCTTACTTTAAGTAGACTTCTATCTCATTAGATACTATGGAAATCATTTCCCCCACTAAATAATCAGATACTCCTGTAGGAATTCAAAAGGAAAATTTTGTTAGCTTTTTTTAGTAATATTTATTGAACAAAGATATCAAATTTTCAAACACAATCTGTGTGAGGTTAAGTAAAAGAGGAAAATTCCTTGGAAAGCCCAACTACTTCAAAAATTAAAATTCTGTGGACTTAATGGTTAATTCTATTTGCTATATATCTAACTAGATATATCAGATATATTAAATATTAGACATATCTATAGAGAAATTAACTGACATTTGAAAATATTTAAAATACTCAAGTGCTATTTGGAGTTTTTATATACACAAATATATACATAGAGAGAGTGGTCATTCATTTATTCAGCAAACTGGTATTGAACATGAGCTATGTTCAAGTTTTTATACTAACCACTAGAGGAGAAAAAGAATTTTTGTAATTGTAAAACACTCTCAGAAATGTAAAAGACTGTTATGATTATTGTAGATATTGATCCTGACCCTCAAGAGCATTAAGATTAGTTTGTGTTTAAAAGTTTACTACTGGTAATAAAAATTATTTTTAAATTTTCATACTGTGGTAAATAAGTTAATTTACCATATACTTAATTAAATAAGTTTTCAGTAAAAAATACTATAGAATCTCTTCAAAGGGATCTCAGTAGTAAAAATAGGTTTTACCAATCATGTGGAAATAAAATGGAAATCTACCTACTTAGAGATCACAAGTAGTCTTTCTTTTCCCAGTTAGTTATTTGCTTTCTGTTTTCATAGTAGTACTAAAGGCAAATATACTGTTTCCCATATTTATTATTCCCTTTTATCATTCATATTTTAATATGTTAAAATACATAATTTTGTATAGCAAAGGATTCTTGTGGTACATAAATATGGCATTCCATTACCTTCAAAATTTGATGGCTTTTTTTTTTCTTAATAGACCCACCTGGGCCACCCTCTTGCCCAGAGGTTAAAGATAAAACAAAGTCAAGTATCTCCTTAGCATGGAAACCTCCAGCCAAAGATGGAGGCAGTCCAATCAAAGGATACATTGTAGAAATGCAAGAAGAAGGTACTACTGACTGGAAGAGAGTCAATGAACCAGACAAACTTCTAACTACCTGTGAATGTGTGGTGCCTAATTTGAAAGAGCTCAGGAAGTACAGGTTCAGAGTGAAGGCTGTCAATGAAGCTGGTGAATCTGAACCAAGTGATACAACTGGGGAGATCCCCGCCACTGATATTCAAGGTACTAATTTTATACAACCTATGCATTCATCTTTTGGTCTTGTTATGAAAGTGATTCATCTACTAAAGATGCCAGCTAAATACTGTTCTATTATTCATTGTATTACAGAGGTACCAGAGGTTTTCATTGACATTGGAGCACAAGACTGTCTGGTTTGCAAAGCTGGCTCACAAATCAGAATCCCTGCTGTCATCAAGGGGCGCCCGACACCAAAATCATCTTGGGAGTTTGATGGAAAGGCAAAGAAGGCAATGAAGGTAAGTAAATTACAATTCTACTGTGTCTTCCACTGAATCACTGAAAGGAGTGTTTATACTGTAACTATCTTCTTTTCTAACAGGATGGAGTTCATGACATACCTGAAGATGCACAGGTAAAAAAAATAATAATTGAAATAATTTAGACTATGGTTGACTTCAGTACTGCTATTATTTCATTCAATGTATGACCACTATTCTTTGTACAGTTGGAGACTGCTGAAAACTCATCAGTAATCATTATTCCGGAGTGTAAAAGATCTCATTCAGGCAAATACAGCATCACTGCGAAGAATAAAGCAGGACAGAAGACTGCACATTGCAGAGTTAAAGTTATGGGTAAGAAAGACTTTAAAAGTTGCTGCTGAATGAGAGCAAATTTTTTGGTATTGGGAATTGTGGATTGAACCCAGGGGCATTCTACCTCCAAGCGACACTCGCAGTCCTATTTTTTATTCTTTTATTTTGAAACAGGGTCTCACTAAGTTGCAGAGAGCCTCACCCGGATCCTCCAGTTTCAGCCTCCCAAGTACTGGGATTACAAGCGTGTGCCATCATACCTGGCTTGATAGGAAATTAGTTTTAAACATCTAAGGAACACTGTTTACATTGTGATTTGTATCCAACAGATGTACCAGGCCCACCTAAAGATTTGAAAGTCAGTGACATCACAAGGGGTAGTTGCAGACTTTCGTGGAAGATGCCAGATGACGATGGAGGAGATAGGATCAAAGGTTATGTGATTGAGAAGAAGACAATTGATGGAAAAGCTTGGACCAAAGTTAATCCAAACTGTGGAAGCACCTCATTTGTAGTGCCTGATCTAATCTCTGAACAGCAATACTTCTTCCGTGTACGAGCAGAAAACCGTTTTGGTATTGGCCCTCCTGTGGAAACCATTCAGAGGACCACTGCCAGAGATCCAATATGTAAGTTGTAAAAGTTTCATGATGTGAGATTATAAAGCATGAATAAAAGTATTTTTAAAATCTAAGTTTCAAATACCTTCTCAAAATTGAACTGCATTGCTATAAACAGTGCTTAATGCTTCCTTTAACTATTTTTACAGATCCTCCTGATCCCCCTATTAAACTCAAGATTGGCCTTATAACAAAGAACACAGTACACCTGTCATGGAAACCTCCAAAGAACGATGGGGGCTCCCCTGTCACCCACTATATTGTTGAGTGCCTTGCATGGGATCCTACCGGGACAAAGAAAGAAGCATGGAGACAGTGCAATAAGCGTGATGTGGAAGAACTGCAGTTTACTGTTGAAGACCTCATCGAAGGTGGAGAGTATGAATTCAGGGTCAAAGCTGTCAACGCTGCGGGAGTCAGCAAGCCTTCAGCCACTGTTGGCCCCGTGATTGTCAAGGACCAGACCTGTATGTACCAATACACTGACACGGAACTTCATCTTTATGACTGTCTTCCTAGATATTTAGTAATTGCCCCAAATTAAAAAAAAATAGTATATCTGTACATTAGTAGACTTTCCTGGGCTGAGTGTAGATGTGGGCACATTCCTCAGTTATTTGCTCAGCTTCAACAGAATTATCATGCTTCCATATGTTACCTTTTCCCTATTTAAAGGAGATGATGTTCGTAATTTCCTACTGTAATTTTTCTACATTGCAAGCTGTTTTATTTATCAGAAGTTAAGGCCATTCCCCCATATGCTCCTCAAAAGTGGCAGAAAGTAAACACTCATTTGCTTAGCAACTACTGCTATGTGCTTATCTTCATGAACAAGTTTCTTTTTCTCTACTTAAAGAAAAGGAGTTCTGTTTTAATAGATAAAATAGGCATACAAATATGGTAACAATGATTCCTCTAATTATTGTTACCATCACAACTTCTGTGTATTTATTTGTCCAGTTTTCTTTTCTAAGTTGAAGAAGACTATAGTTATTACCCTTTCACACTCTTATACTAACTCTGTAGAAAATGGAAAATTCCTTTGCCTCTACTCATAGGTATATTCCTTATAAGGGAAAGTAACCTCAGAGTGAACATTGAGAATCCCTTCATAACTCTGTATAAATATTAAAGAAAAGATCATGGCAGAACTTTATAGTAGCCTAAGTTACTATGATCTTCAGTCCTCTTTGCCCTTTTGTCAGAATATGCATGTGCATAATGATGCCAAAAATGAGAGGAAATAGCAAATGTATAGCCACACATAGATTCAGAATAACTATGTGTACCTGTTCACCAAATAGTGTAACAGTGTTAAAGACAGACCCATTCCATCCAGATCATGGGCCAGGCTACAAATTCTGTCCATATTAGATCCAAATACCTTAATAGTCTCTGTGAATTCTACTTTCTATTCTTTAGTGCTTTTTGCTCCTAAAAAAATAATTTTTTATTTTTAATAATCTAGGCCCACCATCAATTGAGCTCAAAGAATTCATGGAGGTTGAAGAAGGAACTGATGTTAACATAGTAGCCAAAATTAAAGGTGTACCATTCCCAACACTCACCTGGTTTAAAGCTCCTCCAAAGAAGCCTGATAACAAAGAACCTGTTGTCTATGACGCCCATGTCAACAAACTGGTGGTAGACGATACTTGTACTTTAGTTATCCCACAATCTCGCCGGAGTGACACTGGCTTATATACCATCACAGCTGTAAATAACCTGGGGACAGCATCAAAGGAGATGAGACTCAATGTCCTTGGTAAAGATTGCACGGTTTGGCTAAAATTCCATGTTTTTATATCCATAAATAACATTTGGACTTTATAATCACTCAGCTAATAAAACCATCTCTTTAAACCATTTTAGGTCGTCCTGGCCCTCCAGTGGGACCCATAAAGTTTGAATCGATTTCAGCAGACCAAATGACACTATCTTGGCTTCCACCTAAAGATGATGGTGGGTCTAAAATTACAAACTATGTAATTGAAAAAAGAGAAGCTAACAGGAAGACCTGGGTACGTGTCTCCAGTGAACCTAAAGAGTGCATGTACACAATTCCGAAATTGCTAGAAGGCCATGAATACGTATTCCGAATCATGGCCCAGAATAAATATGGCATTGGAGAGCCACTTGACAGTGAACCTGAAACAGCACGGAACCTCTTCTGTAAGTATGAAAAACATTTCACATGCAAAGCCATTCTTATCTGTGTTTTTTATAATTTCTTACAAATAAATGTGGTCTTATTCACAGCTGTCCCTGGAGCACCAGATAAACCAACAGTTAGCAGCGTAACTCGTAACTCCATGACTGTGAACTGGGAAGAGCCAGAATACGATGGAGGCTCTCCTGTGACTGGATACTGGCTAGAAATGAAAGACACCACTTCAAAGAGATGGAAGAGGGTTAATAGAGATCCTATCAAAGCCATGACTTTGGGTGTTTCTTATAAAGTGACTGGTCTTATTGAAGGTTCTGACTATCAATTCCGGGTGTATGCGATCAATGCTGCTGGCGTGGGTCCAGCAAGTCCACCGTCAGATCCAGTGACTGCTAGAGATCCAGTTGGTAAGCCTGGAAACCATTCCTTTAAAAAAAAAATCTTATATTCCGAAAGTGCCACAGAAAAATCAAGAATACTAATGTTATACTGGTTCTTTCCAGCTCCTCCTGGCCCTCCATTCCCCAAAGTAACAGATTGGACTAAGTCATCTGTGGACCTAGAATGGTCGCCCCCATTAAAAGATGGTGGATCCAAAATAACTGGGTACATCGTAGAATATAAGGAAGAAGGAAAAGAAGAATGGGAAAAGGTAACTAAAACTTGGCTTTAAGGAAATGTTTTATGAATAAAAATATAGTTATTCTCAATCCCATTAATTTCTATTTTTATTATGATATCAGAAAAATAGGCCAGATATGGTGGTGCCTTCCTGTAATCCCAGTAGTTGGGAGGCTAAGATAGAAGAATCTCAGGTTCGATGCCAGCCTCAGTAACTTAGGGAGGTTCTCAGCCACCTAGTGAGACCCTGTTTCAAAACAAAAGGTAAAGTGCTGGAAATGTAGCTCAGAGGCAGAATGCCCCTGGGTTCAATCCCCAGTACCACATGCATGCGAGTGAACTGGTAATCAAAATATATATTAATATCAAAAATTTAATCAGGTTAAAGGTAGGGGAATAGAGGGATTAATAGATACCATCTAGTCTCTCATCATTGAATTATGTTACCAGTGAATAATTTTTCATATATAAAACATGCAAAGCATAAATTTTAAGTAAGTTAAATTTAAATGATGTTATTATTATTATTATTATTATTATTACTGTTTTCAAATATTGATGGAGAAGCTGAGTATGTAGCAAATAGGACCAATTGTCTAAAAATAAAAAAATAGGAGGAATAAGTTCTAGCATTCCATAGGGTAGTAAACTATAGTTTACAATAATTTATCATATATTTTATTAAAAAAAAAAAAAACGAAGAGTTTGAAGCTTCTCAACACAAAGGAATGATAAATATTTAAGGAGCTGGAAATGTTTCTTACCCTGATTTGATCACTATCCATTATATGCATGATATTAAATTATCATCTGTGCCCCATAGATGTGTATAATTATAAAATATCAATTAAAAATAACTAAGAATGGGAAAAAGTTAAATCGTGTTTGTTTGGTTTTGTTTTGCGATATTAGGGATTGAACCCAGGGGCATTCTACTTCCAAGCTACACCCCTAGCCCTGCTTTTTATTCTTTACTTTGAAACAGGGTCTCACTAAGTTGCAGAGGGCCTCACTAAGTAGCTGAGGCTAGCCAAGAACCTGGATTCTCCTGTCTCAGCCTCCCAAGTACTGGGATTACAAGTGTGTGCCACCACACCCGACTTAAATCATGTTATTAATGTACCTTTTTATTACAAATCATACAAAGGTGGAATAAATGACTACTCCAGTTTTTTCAATCACTAGACAATAATTTTAAAACATAATTCCCCGCAAGTTATTACATTCAGTGTTTCCTATAATATCTGATTCCTAAAACCTACAATGGCAACAATTTTCCTAAAGAGAACAAATGAGCTGCTGGTTGTACTTTAGAAAATTATTAATTCAATAAGCTGCAAAGAACTATTTTAATTATAAAATGTTCATGGCTTTTCCCCAGGGCAAAGATAAAGAAGTGAGAGGAACAAAACTTGTTGTGACAGGCTTAAAAGAGGGGGCATTCTACAAATTTAGAGTGAGAGCAATTAACATTGCTGGCATTGGAGAACCTGGAGAAGTGACAGATGTCATTGAAATGAAGGACAGAATTGGTAATTATCAATACTTCTGTTACTTTGTGAGTATTATGTTTCAGATTGAAAGTGGAAATCACATTTTCAACTTTCAATTGTTCCCCAGTTTCACCTGACCTTCAGCTAGATGCCAGCGTCAGAGACAGAATTGTGGTCCACGCAGGAGGGGTGATCCGGATCATTGCCTATGTGTCTGGGAAGCCTCCTCCAACTGTCACCTGGAGCATGAATGAGAGAGCCTTGCCGCAAGAAGCCAACATTGAGACCACAGCCATTAGCTCATCCATGGTCATCAAGAACTGCCAGAGGAGCCACCAAGGCATCTATTCTCTTCTTGCCAAAAACGAGGGGGGAGAAAGAAAGAAGACAATTATTGTTGACGTGTTAGGTAAATACATTCACTTTGTCCATGCAACTTTTTAAACATTTTTATTACATCTACAACAAGACTTTCTTGTGATAAAGCTATGTTGTAAACATTTTTGGAAAATAAGAAAAATCACCCACAAACCCACTGTCCATTATTAGAATTCTAACATTTTTGTACCTTGCATTTTTATTCCCTATGTTTGTATTCCTATTATCTGTGAGTTTTGTATGCTTCCATTTTTATACAACATGCCACCGTAAGTACCTACAATGCTTTTATATAAGTTTTGTAAAAGCAACTTTCCTGAAAATGTACATGAATGTTTAACAGTTTACCCATGGTGGCTATTTTCACATCATGAGACTCTATCCTTATTTGCTAATTCTTATAATAATGCAAAACCTCTTTGAGGGTTTCAGTATTCTAAATGAAGAGAAGCATCATATTCTGGTTATCAACATTGCATTTCTAGTCACTTAACCTAGAGTTGAACTCTGCAAACCTTTTTCATGCCTCTTGTTGCTGCTTTAGTCCAGTAATCTGCTCAGAAAATGAAGCCCTCCCATTCAGAGCTCATGACTCCAGGTGCAGCTATACCCCAAACAGCCACAGTTTCTATGTAAAAATACCCAGACCTCTATTAACATATTGAAATAGCATAAGGAAAAATATTATAGTCAGCAATAGTCCTAGAAACTTTCAGTTTAGTTTTAAGCTCCTAAACCCTTTAGCTTCTAAATAACCATTACCTCAATTGGAGAAGTGGTGTGCTTCCACACTAAAATTCCAACCCCTAGCTGGGCGTGGTGGTGCATGCTTGTAATTCCAGTACTTGGAGGGCTGAGACTGGAGGATCCAGGTCTGTAGCCAGCCTCAGCTATCTAGTGAGGACCTTTGCAACATAGGGAGACCCTGTTTCAAAATAAAGACTAAAAAATAGGGCTGGGGATGTACCTCAGAAGTAGAATGCCCCTAGGTTCAATCTCCAGTACTGAAAAAAAAGAAAATTCCAACCCTTTCTGTACTACTCATTGATTCACTGGTCACACAGAAAAAAAAAAATCTCTTTCCTCTTTGAAGAAAAAACTGGATATAAAATGTGATCATATCACTCTTCATCCATCTCCTGCAGCTCCCTCCCATCTGACTCACATATTTTGCTTTTTAAAAGGACTTTATTCTCCCTTTAGCTTCAGATAAGATTGGCAGCCAATAACTGTTGCAAACTTACTTCACTTAAGCCAGGCGTGGTGGTGCACACTTGTAATCCCAGGACTTGGGTGACCGAGACAGGAGGATCCGGGTTCGTGGCCAGCCTCAACTACTTAGTGAGGTCCTCTGCAATTTAATGAGACCCTGTTTCAAAATAAAGAATAAAAATAGGGCCGGGGGGTGTAGCTCAGAGGTAAAATACTCCCTAGGTTCAATCCCCAGTACCAAAAAAAAAAATCACTTAAAAATATGTTTGAATGTAGCTGGCAGGAAGGAAAATAAATAACTCAACTCATAGTCAAAAATTCTTATTTTCTCCATAACCGCACTTTTCTCTCCTTTTAAAAGCAGAGAGTAATACATGTTGAGAATTATAGTTCATTTAAGTCAAAGGGCTTGAAATCTTTTCCTTTTCCTTCCAGACGTGCCAGGTCCTGTTGGAACACCATTCCTCTCTGACAACCTAACCAACGACTCCTGCAAACTCACATGGTTTTCTCCAGAAGATGATGGTGGCTCTCCAATCACCAATTATGTCATTGAAAAGCGGGAAGCTGACCGGAAAGCATGGACACCAGTGACGTACACGGTCACCCGGCAAAATGCTACCGTCCAAGGTCTCATCCAAGGAAAAGCCTACTTTTTCCGAATTGCAGCTGAAAATAGTATTGGCATGGGCCCATTTGTTGAAACCCCAACTGCACTTGTCATCAGAGATCCAATAAGTAAGTACAATTTTAAAACAAGTTTATGCTTAATCACCTCTGTACTTATGTAATAAAGACTGTGGTGAAAAAAAATTATATACTTCATCACTTCATTCACTTGACAAGCATTTACTAGGCAACTACCCAGTATCTGATTTGATAGTATTTTAATAGTAATTATAAAAAGAGATAATAGGAATATATATGATTCATCAAATTCTTTGCATGCATACCACACTTTTTTTTATTTTGGTGTGTGTGTGTGTATGTGTGTGTTGCTCTGGATTGAACCTAGTGGCAGTCTAGCTCTGAACTACACCCCCAGCACTATTTTATTTTTTATTTTGAAATGAGGTCTCACTAAGTTGCTGAGGCTGGCTTTGAACCTGCAATCCTCTTGTGTCAGTTTCCCAAGTACTGGGATTACAGACATGTGCCACAATGCCTGGCTCATACTACACTGTTTTTAAAAGAATTTCATTCAGTGGCATGAGAAAAAACAATTATTTTCCCACCTCTAAAACTACCAATTCTGTAGACATTTCCTAAATTAGTCTCAATGAACCTCCATTTCCTCATTTATCATTTGATGAAATGAGATTGTATTGTAATTATTAACTCTTATATGAGTCACTTTTGTTATTTATTGAAGCAGAGAGTTTAAATGTTTAAATGCAGTCCTCAAAAAGGAGTGTTTACTACATTCTTAATGACATTTTTCACTTTATTTATACTTGCAGCTGTACCAGAACGTCCTGAAGACTTGGAAGTCAAAGAAGTTACTAAGGATTCTGTATCTTTGACCTGGAATCCTCCTAAGTATGATGGTGGATCCGAAATTATTAACTATGTCCTGGAAAGCAGGCTTATTGGAACTGAGAAGTTCCACAAAGTTACAAATGACAACTTGCTTAGCAGAAAATACACTGTGAAAGGCTTAAAAGAAGGTGATACCTATGAATACCGTGTCAGCGCTGTCAATATTGTTGGAAAAGGCAAACCATCATTTTGCACCAAACCAATCACTTGCAAGGATGAGCTGGGTATGTATCTGCTCTAGTTTATACTTTGAAAACATGTGTAGAGTTGCCAAAAGACATCAGTAGAAATGACTTGTCTTTATAATTTTACATTTCAGCTCCCCCAACACTTGAACTGGACTTCAGAGATAAGCTCACAGTTCGAGTTGGTGAAGCTTTTGCCCTCACTGGCCGTTACTCAGGCAAACCAAAGCCCAAGGTTAGTTGGTTCAAAGATGAGGCTGATGTGCTAGAAGATGATCGTACTCACATAAAGACCACTCCAACAACACTTACTCTAGAGAAGACTAAGGCCAAACGTTCAGATTCTGGCAAATACTGTGTAGTTGTGGAGAACAGTACCGGCTCCAGGAAAGGTTTCTGTCAAGTTAATGTTGTTGGTAAGTATTATTTAGCAAAGGCAAATAGATCTTTTGTTCAATCAAAAGCAGAAGTGGAAACAACTTCTGTGCTGTGATTTTTTTTTTTTTCTACAGACCGTCCTGGACCACCAGTAGGACCTGTCACCTTTGATGAGGTGACCAAAGATTACATGGTTATCTCTTGGAAGCCACCTTTAGATGACGGAGGAAGTGAAATCACCAATTATATCATTGAGAAGAAGGAGTTGGGTAAAGACGTTTGGATGCCTGTGACATCTGCAAGTGCTAAGACAACATGCAAAGTTCCTAAACTGCTTGAAGGAAAAGATTATATTTTCCGTATACATGCTGAAAATCTGTATGGAATAAGTGACCCTCTGGTGTCTGATTCAATGAAAGCCAAAGATCGATTCAGTATGTGTTTCATTTCTTTCTGGGGATTCATTACTTGATATAGTTGATAGGAAGAATTAAACTTCTAATACATTTTGCTGACACTTGTTATAGGAGTTCCTGATGCACCTGATCAGCCAATTGTTACAGAAGTCACCAAAGACTCTGCCTTAGTAACTTGGAACAAGCCACATGATGGAGGAAAGCCCATCACTAACTACATCCTGGAAAAGAGGGAAACGATGTCCAAACGATGGGCTAGAGTTACCAAAGAGCCTATCCACCCATACACTAAATTTAGGGTTCCTGATCTTCTAGAAGGATGTCAGTATGAATTCCGTGTTTCTGCAGAAAATGAAATTGGTATTGGAGATCCAAGCCCACCATCCAAACCAGTCTTTGCTAGAGATCCAATTGGTATAGTATTAAAGCATTCATCCAGTTTTTATATTATCCAATTTTTTTCAGCTACATTCTAACACCTTTTTTGGTTTTCTTTTTTATTACTATTATGTAGCTAAGCCAAGTCCACCTATTAATCCTGAAGCAATTGATACAACATGTAATTCAGTTGATCTGACTTGGCAGCCACCACGTCATGATGGCGGGAGCAAGATATTGGGTTATATTGTTGAGTATCAGAAAGTTGGAGATGAAGAGTGGAGAAGAGCCAATCACACTCCTGAGTCATGTCCTGAAACTAAATATAAAGTCACTGGTCTTCGGGATGGCCAAACCTATAAGTTCAGAGTGATAGCTGTCAATGAAGCTGGAGAATCCGATCCAGCTCACGTTCCAGAGCCAGTCCTTGTAAAAGACAGACTTGGTGAGTAAAAGTTTTCATCTGCATTTGCAAGAAAAATAGGTGTCTGGCCATATGTGCTTAATCGTGATATGCATTAATTAATCAAATTTGAATGTACTGTTCTCTTTATTCTAGAACCTCCTGAGTTGATTCTTGATGCCAACATGGCAAGAGAACAGCACATTAAAGTTGGTGATACTCTGCGACTTAGTGCCATCATCAAAGGAGTGCCATTCCCAAAAGTAACCTGGAAAAAAGGAGACAGAGAAGCTCCAACGAAAGCACGAATTGATGTTACTCCAGTTGGTAGCAAGCTTGAAATTCGTGATGCTGTCCATGAAGATGGTGGAATTTATTCCTTAACAGTGGAGAATCCAGCTGGGTCAAAAACTGTCTCAGTAAAAGTCCTTGTATTAGGTAATAATTTTAATACTTAGGCCATTAAAGATAAATGTTGATACACATTTTGCTCTCCTCTGAATTATGACACTTATACAACTATTACTTAACAATTTTCAGATAAGCCTGGGCCACCGAGAGACCTGGAAGTCAGTGAAATTAGGAAAGATTCTTGTTATCTTACTTGGAAGGAACCACTGGATGATGGTGGTTCAGTTGTGACAAATTATGTGGTGGAGAGGAAAGATGTTGCCACTGCCCAGTGGTCACCTCTGTCAACTACGTCAAAGAAAAAGAGTCACTTGGCTAAGCATCTTACTGAAGGCAATCAGTATCTCTTCCGAGTAGCTGCTGAGAACCAATATGGGCGTGGTCCTTTTGTTGAAACACCTAAACCCATCAAGGCCGTGGATCCTCTCCGTGAGTTGCTTTCTCTAGATACCAAAGTATTCTTTGTCTGTCTTTAGCAATACTACTTATTCATCACAACTTCTTTTTTTTTCTTTTTAAAAATAAAGATCCCCCAGGGCCACCCAAGGACCTACACCACGTAGATGTTGACAAGACTGAAGTCTCCCTTGTTTGGAATAAGCCAGATCGTGATGGTGGCTCTCCAATCACTGGATACTTGGTAGAATATCAAGAAGAAGGTGCCCAGGACTGGATCAAGTTCAAGACCGTGAAAAACTTAGAGTGTGTTGTTACTGGACTACAACAAGGAAAGACCTACAGATTCCGTGTAAAAGCTGAAAATATTGTGGGTCTTGGTCTCCCTGATACAACTATCCCAATAGAATGCCAAGAAAAACTGGGTAATTTCTGGGTTGACTTTATTACTTCACTCTTCTTTAAATTATTCATATTGTGAGAATCAAAAGCTAATTTCCTCATGTTTACTTTCTAGTGCCTCCATCTGTGGAGCTAGATGTGAAATTAATTGAAGGACTCGTGGTAAAAGCTGGAACTACAGTCAGATTCCCTGCTATCATAAGAGGTGTGCCTGTTCCCACTGTAAAGTGGACCACTGATGGGAGTGAGATTAAAACAGATGAACACTATACAGTTGAAACTGATGGCTTTTCATCAGTACTTACCATCAAGAACTGCTTAAGGAAAGACACTGGGGAATACCAAATCACAGTTTCCAATGCCGCTGGTAGCAAAACAGTAGCTGTGCATCTAACCGTTCTTGATGTTCCTGGGCCACCAACAGGTCCTATTAATATTCTGGATGTTACCCCTGAATACATGACTATCTCCTGGCAGCCACCTAAAGATGATGGAGGAACCCCTGTGATCAATTATATTGTTGAGAAACAAGATACAAGGAAAGACACGTGGGGTGTTGTCTCTTCAGGAAGCAGTAAACTGAAGCTAAAAGTTCCACATCTGCAAAAGGGCTGTGAATATGTTTTCCGAGTTAAAGCAGAGAATAAGATGGGAGTTGGTCCTCCCCTTGACTCCACACCTACTGTTGCTAAACACAAGTTTAATCCTCCATCTCCTCCTGGCAAACCAGTGGTTACCGACATTACTGAAAATGCTGCAACTGTATCTTGGACACTGCCAAAATCTGATGGAGGCAGTCCAATAACTGGTTACTATGTGGAACGTCGAGAAATAACTGGCAAATGGGTGAGGGTCAACAAGTCACCTATAGCTGACCTGAAGTACAGAGTGACTGGGCTCTATGAGGGAAACACATATGAGTTTAGAGTTTTTGCTGAAAACCTTGCAGGACTAAGCAATCCATCTCCAAGTTCTGACCCAATAAAAGCTTGCCGGCCAATAAAACCACCTGGGCCACCTATTAACCCTAAATTGAAAGACAAGAGCAAAGAATCAGCTGACTTGGTATGGACAAAGCCCCTCAGTGACGGTGGTAGCCCCATTCTAGGATATGTAGTGGAGTGTCAGAAACCTGGCACTGCGCAGTGGAGCAGGATTAACAAAGATGAACTTATTAGGCAGTGTGCCTTTAGGGTACCTGGACTAATTGAGGGAAATGAGTACAGATTCCGTATAAAGGCAGCTAATATAGTGGGTGAGGGAGAGCCAAGAGAGCTAGCAGAATCTGTGATTGCAAAAGACATCCTTCATCCTCCAGAAGTAGAGCTCGATGTCACTTGTCGTGATGTTATTACTGTTAGAGTGGGTCAAACTATTCGCATTCTTGCCCGAGTCAAAGGCAGACCTGAACCTGACATAACTTGGTCTAAGGAAGGCAAAGTATTGGTCCGAGAAAAGCGGGTTGACCTCATTCATGATCTACCTCGGGTTGAGTTACAAATTAAAGATGCCGTTCGAGCTGATCACGGCAAGTATATCATCTCAGCTAAGAATAGCAGTGGACATGCCCAAGGCTCAGCCATTGTTAATGTCCTAGACAGACCCGGGCCTTGCCAGAATTTGAAGGTTACCAATGTAACCAAAGAGAACTGTACAGTTTCTTGGGAAAACCCACTAGATAATGGTGGCTCTGAAATAACAAATTTCATAGTAGAATATCGTAAACCCAACCAGAAAGGCTGGTCAATAGTTGCTTCAGATGTCACCAAGAGATTAGTTAAGGCCAACCTTTTAGCCAACAATGAATACTATTTCCGAGTTTGTGCAGAGAATAAAGTAGGCGTTGGGCCAACCATTGAAACAAAAACTCCAATTCTGGCTATTAACCCTATTGATAGGCCGGGTGAGCCTGAAAACCTTCATATCGCAGATAAAGGAAAGACCTTTGTCTATCTAAAGTGGCGGCGGCCTGATTATGATGGTGGCAGTCCAAATCTATCATATCATGTCGAGAGGAGGCTGAAGGGCTCTACCGACTGGGAAAGAGTACACAAAGGAAGCATTAAAGAAACCCACTATATGGTTGACAAATGTGTAGAGAACCAAATTTATGAGTTCAGAGTACAAACAAAGAATGAGGGTGGAGAAAGTGATTGGGTAAAGACAGAGGAAGTTGTTGTGAAGGAAGACTTACAGAAACCAGTACTTGATCTGAAATTAAGCGGGGTGCTAACCGTCAAAGCAGGGGACACCATTAGACTTGAGGCAGGAGTTAGAGGCAAACCATTTCCAGAAGTTGCATGGACCAAGGACAAAGATGCTACAGATTTAACAAGATCACCAAGGGTCAAGATCGATACCAGTGGGGAGTCATCTAAATTCTCTCTTACTAAAGCAAAGCGAAGTGATGGTGGTAAATATGTAGTTACAGCAACTAACACAGCTGGCAGTTTTGTGGCCTATGCCACCGTCAATGTTTTAGATAAACCTGGTCCTGTCAGAAATCTGAAAATTACTGATGTGTCCAGTGATAGGTGTACTGTTCGCTGGGATCCACCAGAAGATGATGGTGGCTGTGAAATCCAAAATTATATTCTAGAAAAATGTGAGAGCAAGCGAATGGTTTGGTCTACCTATTCTGCTAATGTCTTGATACCCAGTGCCACAGTAACCCGTCTCATAGAAGGAAATGAATATATTTTCAGAGTCCGTGCAGAAAACAAAATAGGCACAGGGCCTCCAACTGAAAGTAAACCAGTCATAGCAAAAACCAAATATGACAGACCTGGTCGCCCTGATCCCCCAGAAGTCACTAAAGTAAGCAAAGAAGAGATGACTGTGGTTTGGACTCCACCTGAATATGATGGTGGAAAGTCTATCACAGGATATTATTTGGAGAAAAAGGAAAAACACGGGGTACGATGGGTCCCAGTTAACAAAAGTGCGATTCCCGAGAGACGTATGAAAGTACAGAATCTCCTCCCAGGACATGAATATCAGTTCCGTGTCAAGGCAGAAAATGAAATTGGAATTGGGGAACCCAGCTTACCATCAAGACCAGTGGTGGCGAAAGACCCCATAGGTAAGATGTTCTTGATTTTTCTGATGTTACACAAATTTTTAATCTCAAGCACAGAGTATTAGGTAAAATTAGTTCATTTATGATATCAAAACTTTATTTTAATCAATATTGTTCCAAATAGACCTTTTATCAAATCACCTAAAATGTACAATCAATGGTGGGTTCTAATTTTTATAAAGGAAAATAAGGAGAACTTGGTAATTGAGGAGTTGAATGACTTATGTTTGATTGAGGACTACATAAAACTACACATTAAAATATCGCTAGTAGTAATTAAACATATATACACTTATTTTTATACAATTTACTTCCAGAACCACCTGGACCACCAACCAATCTCAAAGTGGTTGATACAACCAAAAATTCCATAACCCTCGGATGGGGAAAACCAGTCTATGATGGTGGCGCCCCAATAATTGGATATGTTGTGGAAATGAGACCAAAAATAGCAGATGCATCACCTGATGAGGGCTGGAAAAGGTGCAATGCTGCAGCACAACTTGTTCGCATGGAATTCACTGTTACTAGCTTGGATGAAAACCAGGAATACGAGTTCAGGGTGTGTGCCCAAAACCAGGTGGGCATTGGGCGCCCTGCAGAACTAAAGGAAGCTATCAAACCTAAAGAAATCCTAGGTGAGGCCCTCTTTTAACATTTGATTCATTCTTATCTTATGTCTCATAGGATTTCCTCATTTCCTAAAAAGCCAACTAATGAGCTGAATGTCATTTGCAGAACCTCCGGAGATCGATTTGGATGCCAGCATGAGAAAACTGGTCGTAGTGAGAGCAGGATGCCCTATTCGGCTATTTGCAATAGTGAGAGGGCGACCGGCTCCCAAAGTCACTTGGCGGAAAGTGGGTATTGATAACGTGGTCAGAAAAGGACAAGTTGATCTGGTTGACACTATGGCCTTCCTCGTCATCCCCAATTCTACCCGTGATGACTCAGGAAAATATTCCTTGACGCTTGTGAACCCAGCAGGAGAAAAGGCTGTATTTGTGAATGTCAGAGTACTAGGTGGGTCAATAAAAATCTTCCTCTTTCTCCTTTAAAAACAAATTAGTTAACAAGGATGCTGAAAAGACATGTATGTCTGATTCTGTGGTTCTTTACAGATACTCCTGGACCTGTATCTAATTTACAAGTTTCAGATGTCACTAAAACATCATGCCATGTGTCCTGGGCCCCTCCTGAAAATGATGGTGGAAGCCAAGTGACACATTATATTGTGGAGAAACGTGAGGCCGAGAGAAAGACATGGTCAACAGTTACCCCAGAAGTTAAGAAAACAAGCTTCCATGTAACCAATCTTGTCCCTGGGAATGAATATTTCTTCAGAGTGACTGCAGTCAATGAGTATGGCCCTGGAGTCCCCACAGACATCCCCAAACCAGTGCTGGCATCAGATCCTCTCAGTAAGTAATCTTCCCTCCTCCAACTCCAGTTCCCTGTTGTAGCAAGGTCAAGATACCAGCACAATTTGAATCCATTGCTGACAGGAATTCAATTTATAAAAACCCTTCGGGCAATAAACATCTAATCCACTCAGGAAAGTCCTTTGTGATCTTCTTCATCTTGTCCTTTTAACTTTCATGTAGTGAACTACAGATTTCATATACTTTGAGATAATTGACATATTACATACAGATTTGAATCGCTTACCTAGGAAATTGTCTAAATTGTGTTTTTCTTCTAGGTGAGCCGGATCCCCCAAGAAAACTTGAAGTGACTGAAATGACAAAGAACAGCGCTGCATTAGCCTGGTTACCTCCCCTGCGTGATGGAGGTGCTAAAATCGATGGCTATATCATCAGTTACAGAGAAGAAGACCAGCCTGCAGATCGCTGGACAGAGTATTCAGTGGTAAAAGATCTCAGCCTTGTTGTCACTGGCTTAAAGGAAGGAAAGAAATATAAATTTAGAGTAGCGGCCAGAAATGCTGTTGGAGTCAGCTTGCCAAGAGAAGCTGAAGGAGTATATGAAGCCAAAGAACAATTGTGTAAGTAATCGTTGCTTTACTTATATCAAGTGATAAAAGTTCATTATAATTTCCTTTGCTTGTGTAGACATTTCTCCCTGAGGAATCTAGTTCCAGAAATACTTACAAAAATAGTAAATAACAGTGGGTTTTTTTGTTTGTTTGTTTTTTGTTTTTTGGTGTTTTTTTTGTGGTACTGGGGATTGAACTCAGGGGCATTCTACCTCCAAGCTATACCCCCAGCCCTATTTTTTATTCTTTATTTGGAAACCGAGTCTCACTAAGCTGCGGAGTGCCTCACTAGGTAGCTGAGGCTGGCCTCGAACCCGGATCCTCCGGTCTCAGCCTCCCAGATGCTGGGATTACAAGCGTGCGCCACTACGCCCGGCTTAATAACAGTAGTTTTAAAATATTTGGGCCCATAACACATAATAAATAAATTTTGAATCAATATATACATATAGATGTATATAAAAGAAATTTCTTGAAACAATATCCTTATATATACATTGCATCTGATGCATTCTATTATATTCTATCTAATTCCTTTTGAAAATATTGGCTGTAATGCAAACATTAATTTGAACCCACTAATAGGTTGCAGTCCATACTTTGAAAATACCAGCACAGTTCCCCACTAGAAGAAATTTAATCACTCCAAAATTGATGTATTTTCATTTTGCTTTTAGTGCCACCAAAGATCCTTATGCCAGAGCAAATTACAATTAAAGCTGGAAAGAAACTCCGAATCGAAGCCTATGTGTATGGAAAGCCTCATCCTATCTGTAAATGGAAGAAAGGAGAAGATGAGGTTGTCACATCTAGCCACCTGGCAGTGCACAAAGCAGACAACTCCTCAATTCTGATCATAAAAGATGTTACTCGGAAAGACAGTGGTTACTATAGCCTCACAGCAGAGAACAGTTCTGGAACAGATACTCAGAAAATCAAAGTTATAGTCATGGGTAGGTTAAGTATGAGGCAAATAGCCATCAAAATATGAAGATGAGAAAGATCCTTCCTATCAGATCCCTGTTCTTATCTTACTTTCCTCTTGGTTCATGCAGATGCACCTGGACCCCCTCAGCCTCCATTCGACATTTCTGATATAGATGCTGATGCTTGCTCCTTGTCATGGCACATTCCTCTGGAGGATGGAGGCAGTAACATCACCAATTACATAGTGGAGAAGTGTGATGTGAGCCGAGGGGATTGGGTCACAGCTCTAGCTTCAGTCACAAAAACTTCCTGCAGGGTTGGAAAACTGATCCCCGGCCAGGAGTATATCTTCCGGGTCCGTGCAGAAAATCGATTTGGCATTTCAGAGCCCCTCACATCTCCAAAGATGCTCGCTAAATACCCATTTGGTATGTATTTTCCAGGGAGAAAAAAAAATCTATATTTTTTTCCCTAGTCTTTATTTAAAGCAGATACTGACATCTCACTTGTCTTTATCTCCAGGTGTTCCCAGTGAACCAAAGAATGCACGAGTCACTAAAGTCAACAAAGACTGCATTTTTGTCGCATGGGACAGACCAGACAGTGATGGAGGAAGCCCCATTACTGGTTATCTGATTGAACGCAAAGAAAGAAATAGTTTGCTCTGGGTGAAAGCTAATGATACTCTTGTCCGGTCAACAGAGTATCCTTGTGCTGGCCTTGTAGAAGGCCTTGAGTATTCATTCAGAATCTATGCCCTAAACAAGGCTGGATCCAGCCCACCCAGCAAACCCACAGAATATGTCACTGCAAGAATGCCAGTTGGTAAGCAGTTTTTTCCTTTAATATAGTGGAGGCACTTTTAAATCTTGGGGTCTCTGAAGATTGCCATTCAGAAATAGGTTCTATCTCCTACCAAATAGGTTCTATCTCCTAAAGTGCACTACTGTATATAATTGTTAAAAGCATGTAGCAAGGATTCAAAAATGCATACTGGTTGAGTGAATATTAAAGTGGGACTATTATCATCCTATTGAGCTTGTTACTTAGCAGCAGGGATGAAATGTGAAATATGGTGTTTGAACTTCTGCTAGTAAGATATATGCTGAGAATATTTCTTTTGGTTTTAGATCCTCCTGGTAAACCTGAAGTTATTGATGTTACCAAGAATACTGCATCCCTCATTTGGGCCCGCCCCAAGCATGATGGAGGAAGCAAAATTATTGGCTATTTCATAGAAGCTTGCAAACTTCCTGGTGATAAGTGGGTACGGTGCAATACAACACCCCACCAGATTCCCCAGGAAGAGTACACAGCCACTGGTTTAGAAGAGAATGCTCAATATCAATTTAGAGCAATTGCCAAGACTGCAGTAAACATCAGCCCGCCTTCTGAACCTTCTGACCCAGTGACTATCCTTGCAGAAAATGGTAAGATTATGTTGAATATTATAGGCAAAGATGTATAGTATTCATGATGTTTGTATCTCCTAACAAAAAGTAAATCTACAACTAGAAAAATTAATGATAGGTACTTTGTATGTGACTAAAAATGCTATTATGAAGAATCATGACATACTAAACAAAAAAAGCAAGCTACAAAACTGTGAGGACTATGTAATTTCACATTTACAGAAAGATGACAAAGAAATGCATTTAAATTATAGTAGTGAAAATGTAAGGGTATCGATATTATGGGAATTTTTTTCTTCATATTTTCAGCATTGTCAAATTTCTACATTAAACTTGTGTTACTTTTATATGAGTACATTACTTTTTAAAATCCTGTTCTTAAGGATAGGGAGGTAGGGAAACAGGAGATGTCGATCAAAGGATTTAAAGTTTCAGATAGGAGGAATAAATTGTAGTGATCTATTGCATAGTACAGAGGTCATAGTTAATTTTATATATCACCTCACCTCATAAAATTTGCTAAATAGAGTAGTAGATTTTAAATGTTCTCACCACAAAAAAGGTAAGTAGATGAGGTGATAGACATTAAATTAGCTTGATTCAATCATTCCACATGCATACATATGCCAAAACATCACATTGTACCCCCTAAATATGCATATAGAATTATTATTTTGTCTATTAAATGGAAAATGAATAGGATAAAATCTCCTTCTTGAAAGAAACAGTATATGAATTTCTCATTATTAGTAAGAATTATATAATATAGTTTTGCAAACACTAAGTCCTTTTATCTTACTTCTTTCCAGTTCCTCCCAGGATAGACCTGAGTGTGGCTATGAAATCTTTGCTTACTGTGAAAGCTGGGACTAATGTTTGCTTGGATGCTACTGTTTTTGGCAAACCAATGCCAACAGTTTCTTGGAGTAAAGATGGCACACCACTAAAAGCAGCAGAATTCATAAAGATGGCCATGAATCGGAACCTGTGCACACTGGAACTATTTGGCGTGAACCGAAAGGACTCAGGAGACTATACCATAACTGCTAAAAACTCAAGTGGTTCCAAATCAGCCACCATTAAGCTTAAAGTATTAGGTAACTAAAGCATTTAACAAGGATCCTGTTTTTCACTTTGGTTAATGAGATATAGAGAATATTAGCAAAGTAATATGTGAGAAAAATACCTGTTTTAATGTGCATTTCCTAGGCACAGAATTAACTTTATCACAGAACAGTAGCATTTTAGAGCTGAGAAGAGTATTAGAGATAACATATTTTGGTTGACTAATTTTATGCACTAGGAAACAAAGATTCTGAAAAATTAAGTGACTTCCAAGGTCATATAGGAAGTTAATGTGATATAAAGACCTCAGCCCAATTGTCCCAACTACTTCTCTCCTACTCAGTCCTCTGTACTAAGCTTCACTTTTCTTCCTTATTCTTTCAGACAAACCAGGTCCTCCAGCATCTGTTAAAATCAACAAAATGTATTCCGATCGTGCAATGCTTTCTTGGGAACCTCCTCTTGAAGATGGAGGCTCAGAAATCACCAACTATATTGTCGACAAGCGTGAAACAAGCAGGCCAAACTGGGCTCAAGTCTCTGCTAACGTGCCCATCACCAGCTGCAGTGTGGAGAAACTTATTGAGGGCCATGAGTATCAGTTCCGTATCTGTGCTGAAAATAAATATGGAGTGGGTGATCCAATCTTCACTGAACCAGCAATTGCTAAAAACCCATATGGTAGGAACATTTCCCAGTCGTTTTCCCTTTTATTTTTTAAATCTTACCTTTTAGCTTGGGAAATTAACTTTTCAATCAATTCCTACAGACCCACCTGGACGCTGTGATCCTCCTATTATCAGCAACATAACCAAAGATCATATGACAGTTAGCTGGAAACCACCAGCAGATGATGGCGGCTCTCCAATCACTGGCTACTTGGTTGAAAAGCGGGAGACTCAGACAATTAACTGGACTAAGGTCAACAGAAAACCTGTTATAGAAAGAACAATCAAAGCAACGGGTCTCCAAGAAGGCACTGAATATGAATTCCGAGTTACAGCTATAAATAAAGCTGGACCAGGCAAACCCAGTGATGCATCTAAAGCTGTTTATGCTCAGGATCCTCTGTGTAAGTTTCATCATCGAGTTCCATAACCTGCATTAAAATCAGCATTCAACAAATAGGAATGATGTTTAAGGAAATTTCAACTGAATTTTTATATTTTTGTGTACCCTCAGATCCTCCTGGCCCACCAGCTTTCCCTAAAGTATATGACACAACCCGGAGCTCCGTAAGTCTATCCTGGGGCAAGCCAGCCTACGATGGTGGCAGCCCTATCATCGGTTATCTTGTTGAAGTAAAACGAGCTGACTCTGATAACTGGGTGAGGTGCAATTTGCCAGACAAGCTACAGAAAACCCGCTTTGAGGTTACTGGCCTGATGGAAAACACAGAATATCAGTTCCGTGTGTATGCTGTTAATAAAATTGGATACAGTGACCCCAGCGATGTGCCAGATAAACACTGTCCCAAGGATATCTTAAGTAAGTATTACCAGGTGATGTATATAAGGCTTTTCTCATCAATCAGACTCTAGAATGGAGACTAGAATTTTGTTATGTTGATTTATTTATTTAGAAGCTTTAGGAGTGGTAAATCCAGGAGTACATTTTAGCAGAGCTAGCTCACCACTTCATGTTATTATATGACAGGTCAAATGGAATGCAAGGCAGTCTGTGGTTTTAAAAAACATTTTATATGTACATGATAGCTTCTTGTCTTCAAAATAAAGGAATGTAGAGATTTTATTCTGAGAATAAAGAGGGTTTTTTAAATCTAAGTCATGAGCTATGTATCATCTTCATGGTTTTATTTATTCTCCTAATCTACCCTCTCCATAAGCATGGAATTGACAAGCTCTCCATCTTAAGTTCCTTTCCCCCTATTTCTTATACTCACTTATTCTCTATAACAATCACCCCTTTTTAAATTACTTGGTATTATATTTCATCCAGTCTGTACTTCTCGTCCTACAATTAAAAATCCAGAGTATATAGCACAGTGCCTTCACTGAATATAAGAAAGAAAAAACAAGAATGGAGTATAAGTGAGGATTGATCACCTACTTTCTCTTAATATTTGTAAGAGTTTGAAAGTATGTAGGGTTCATGAGAAGAGGAAGTATGGATCCTCCAAAGAAATTTTTTTGAGCCTAAAGCATATTGGAAAATGGAAGGATCAACAATTGGTACAGAGTATCAAAATAATTTGGAAGGTTATATTAGCAATGTTTTAAAGAGTAAGACATAAGTTTTAAAAAGAAATATATTTTAGAAGTGTTAAGGTCAGTCCTTGGAAATCATTTGACCATTATTTTTTTAAAACTTTCTTCACCCCCAAATTAAATAGTTCCACCTGAGGGAGAACTTGATGCTGATTTAAGGAAGACTCTCATATTACGTGCTGGAGTTACAATGAGACTCTATGTACCAGTAAAAGGACGTCCACCTCCCAAAATTACTTGGTCTAAACCAAATGTCAATCTAAGAGAAAGGATTGGACTGGACATAAAGTCGACTGACTTTGACACTTTCTTGCGCTGTGAAAATGTGAACAAATATGATGCAGGAAAATATATCTTGACTCTGGAGAACAGCTGTGGTAAAAAGGAATACACTATTGTAGTGAAAGTTCTTGGTAAGTCTATTTTTTTAAAAAGAATCATATGTGTTAAAACTACGGTTATGTATTTTTTACATGTTCATTTCTTATTTGCCCATTACTTATCCAGATACCCCTGGGCCTCCTGTCAATGTGACTGTTAAGGAAGTATCCAAAGACTCCGCTTATGTTACCTGGGATCCTCCCATTATTGATGGTGGAAGCCCTATCATAAACTATGTGGTAGAAAAACGGGATGCAGAGAGGAAGTCTTGGTCGACGGTGACAACTGAGTGCTCAAAAACAAGCTTCAGAGTATCCAACTTGGAGGAGGGGAAATCCTACTTCTTCAGAGTGTTTGCTGAAAATGAGTATGGCATTGGTGATCCTGGTGAAACTCGTGATGCTGTCAAAGCTTCTGGTAAGCAAATGAACTTCTGCCCTATCCAGTTTAGTGACATCCTACCATGATAATCTGGGGCTCAGACTTATCATTTTTCCTTTCTTTAGAAACCCCTGGACCAGTGGTAGACCTGAAAGTGTTGTCTGTAACTAAGTCATCTTGTACCATTGGCTGGAAAAAGCCTCGGAGTGATGGTGGAAGTCGAATTACCGGATATGTGGTTGACTTCCTGACTGAAGACAATAAGTGGCAACGAGTTATGAAATCATTAAACCTACAGTACTCCACAAAAGATCTCCATGAAGGGAAGGAATATACCTTCCGAGTGAGTGCTGAAAATGAAAATGGAGAGGGAACCCCAAGCGAAATCACTGTCCTCGCAAAGGATGATGTTGGTAAGCCTCCGTCCATACAGCTTGCTTTTCTTAATTGTCATAAAAAGTGCACTTGGCAGCCCTACTCACTGGCTAATTAAAATATCTTTTAAAAACTATAACAATCTGAAAGAGTTAGTTGCCTGGTCTTAAAAGTAATGATAATTTATCTCTGCTGTTTTACAGTGGCCCCTGATCTTGACTTAAAGGACCTACCTGATTTGTGTTATTTGGCTAAAGAAAACAGCAACTTCCGCCTTAAGATTCCCATCAAGGGCAAGCCGGCGCCATCAGTATCCTGGAAGAAAGGGGAAGATCCTCTAGCAACTGACACAAGAGTCAGTGTTGAGTCAACTGCAGTTAACACGACTCTTGTAGTATATGATTGCCAAAAATCTGATGCTGGAAAATATACTATCACACTCAAGAATGTTGCTGGCACCAAGGAAGGAACCCTCTCCATAAAAGTTGTGGGCAAGCCTGGCATCCCTACTGGACCAATCAAATTTGATGAAGTCACTGCAGAAGCCATGACCTTAAAGTGGGGTCCTCCAAAGGACGATGGAGGTTCTGAAATCACCAACTATATCCTAGAGAAGAGAGATTCTGTAAACAACAAGTGGGTGACGTGTGCCTCAGCAGTTCAGAAAACCACTTTCAGAGTAACCAGACTTCATGAAGGTGTGGAGTATACCTTCAGGGTCAGTGCAGAAAATAAGTATGGTGTAGGAGAAGGCCTGAAATCAGAGCCAATGGTTGCCAAACATCCATTTGGTAAGTGTCTCAAAGCCAGAAACCAAAAAGCAAAGCAATTTAGTGGGATTCCCTATTTACAAATTTTGCATTATCTACTTTTTTCTAGATGTGCCTGATGCTCCCCCACCTCCCAATATTGTGGATGTCAGACATGATTCAGTATCCCTAACTTGGACTGACCCCAGAAAAACTGGTGGCTCTCCAATTACAGGTATATAGTTTGCTCTTATTCTATAGCCTATATATCAATGTTCTTTCCAAGTATTTCCCCAAGGTGAATGCACGTTCCTTATTTATAGTACCATATTGTATATACAAAAATGTATTTTAGTACATATGGTTAATGTTTAATTTCATTTAAAATCGAATGTAACAGTTAATAAGATCTTTCTTAGTGATAATATGTAACATAAATTAAAAATTGTTCAATAGAAGGGGAAATAACTATGCATATCCCAAGGGGGAAAATGGTGCTATGCCTGGGTAATGAAAAATAGATAAAAATTTATATGTTCAATATATCCACATATAAACAATTTGGACAAAAATGCATATATACATATATATATATTTTTAAATCGATCTATGTTTATACTTTCTATCTGAATTGATGCATCCATGGGTCATTTGTAGGTTATCATATCGAGTTCAAGGAAAGAAACAGCCTTTTGTGGAAGAGAGCTAACAAGACTCCTATAAAAATGAAAGAATTTAAAGTAACAGGATTAACTGAAGGTCTTGAGTATGAATTCCGAGTTATGGCCATCAATTTAGCAGGAGTGGGCAAGCCAAGCCTGCCATCAGAGCCAGTTGTGGCACTTGATCCGATTGGTAAGTCATTATGGAAAGAAAAACGGCAAAACTACTACTTGAAGCAAATGTAGGCATCTGTTTGACTTTTTTTGTCTTTATGTTTTTAGATCCTCCTGGAAAACCTGAGGTTATTAATGTAACAAGGAATTCAGTGACTCTCATATGGACTGAACCCAAGTATGATGGTGGCCATAAGTTAACTGGATATATAGTGGAGAAGAGGGATCTACCTTCTAAGTCTTGGATGAAAGCCAACCACGTTAATGTACCAGACTGTGCCTTTACTGTAACTGACCTTGTTGAGGGTGGGAAGTACGAATTCAGAATTAGAGCAAGGAATACAGCAGGTGCTATTAGTGCTCCATCAGAAAGTACAGGAACCATTATTTGCAAAGATGAATATGGTAGGTCAATTTTAATTTACTTTTTAACTTCATTTTAAAACAGCAAATTAAGCCTCCTCCCTTTTCTGACTCAAATGTATTTATTTTTCTTTGCAGAGGCACCAACCATTGTCCTTGATCCCACAATAAAAGATGGACTTACAGTTAAAGCAGGGGATAACATTGTTTTGAGTGCTATTAGCATTCTTGGCAAACCCCTTCCAAAGTCAAGTTGGTCCAGGGCAGGAAAAGACATTAGACCATCAGACATCTCTCAGATAACGTCAACTCCAACATCTTCCATGCTTACAGTCAAGTATGCCACTAGAAAAGATGCTGGTGAATACACTATCACTGCTACCAACCCTTTTGGCACAAAGGAAGAACATGTGAAGGTAACAGTCCTTGATGTACCTGGTCCCCCAGGTCCTATTGAAATCAGTAATGTTTCTGCTGAAAAAGCAACACTTACATGGACACCTCCATTGGAAGATGGTGGATCACCAATTAAGTCCTATGTTCTTGAAAAGAGAGAAACCAGCCGACTTTTGTGGACAGTGGTTTCTGAAGACATTCAGACTTGCAGGCATGTGGTAACCAAACTCATCCAAGGAAATGAGTACCTCTTCCGCGTCTCAGCTGTAAACCATTATGGCAAAGGAGAACCTGTACAGTCTGAACCTGTCAAAATGGTAGACAGATTTGGTAAGTAGAGCATGTGAGAGAGGAACATGTAAACATTGACAGCAGGATTTTGGAAATCATGGTTTTCTCACAAATATTCTTCCATTTTAGGTCCTCCTGGCCCTCCTGGGAAGCCTGAGATATCAAATGTCACCAAGAACTCTGCCACTGTCAGTTGGAAAAGACCAATTGATGATGGTGGCAGTGAGATCACAGGATATTATATAGAAAGGAGAGAAAAGAAAGGCCTGCGATGGGTGAGAGCAACAAAGACGCCAGTTTCTGACCTCAGATGCAAAGTCACAGGACTACAAGAAGGAAACACTTACGAATTCCGCGTCAGCGCAGAAAACAGAGCAGGAATTGGTCCACCTAGTGAAGCTTCAAATTCTGTTCTAATGAAAGATGCAGCATGTTAGTATTTATTTTTTCAACTCTGCTCTTCTGGGAGTTCCAGTAGTTTACATCAATTAGCCAAACGCCAAAGTCTTAACATACCCTTTTTATCTTTTCAGATCCTCCAGGACCACCTTCAAATGCACATGTCACAGATACTACCAAGAAGTCTGCTTCTTTAGCATGGGGCAAGCCTCATTATGATGGCGGGCTTGAAATCACTGGCTATGTGGTAGAGCATCAAAAAGTAGGAGATGAGGACTGGATAAAAGATACAACAGGAACTGCCCTCCGAATCACTCAGTTTGTTGTCCCTGATCTTCAGACTAAAGAAAAATACAATTTTAGGATCAGTGCCATCAATGATGCAGGTGTTGGGGAGCCAGCGGTGATTCCCAATGTTGAAATTGTAGAACGGGAAATGGCTCCTGATTTCGAACTAGATGCTGAGCTTCGAAGAACACTTGTGGTTAGAGCAGGACTCAGTATTAGGATTTTTGTGCCAATTAAAGGCCGTCCTGCTCCTGAAGTGACATGGACCAAAGATGATATCAACCTGAAAACCCGGGCCAACATTGAAAATACAGAATCATTTACTCTTCTGATTATCCCAGAATGTAACAGATACGACACTGGGAAATTTGTGATGACCATTGAAAACCCAGCTGGGAAGAAAAGTGGCTTTGTTAATGTCAGAGTCTTGGATACACCGGGCCCTGTCCTTAATCTGAGACCTACAGACATCACAAAGGACAGTGTCACCCTGCACTGGGACCTGCCTCTGATAGATGGGGGCTCACGTATAACAAATTATATCGTGGAGAAACGTGAAGCAACACGGAAATCTTACTCCACAGCCACCACCAAGTGCCATAAATGCACCTATAAAGTTACTGGTTTGTCTGAAGGATGTGAGTACTTCTTCAGAGTAATGGCAGAAAATGAATACGGAATTGGTGAGCCAACAGAAACCACAGAGCCTGTAAAAGCCTCCGAAGCACCATCACCCCCAGACAGCCTTAATGTTATGGACATAACCAAGAGCACGGTCAGCCTGGCATGGCCCAAACCCAGGCACGATGGTGGCAGCAAAATCACTGGATATGTGATTGAAGCCCAAAGAAAAGGCTCTGACCAGTGGACTCACATTACGACCGTGAAAGGGTTAGAATGCGTTGTGAAGAATCTAACGGAGGGGGAGGAATACACCTTCCAAGTGATGGCAGTAAACAGCGCAGGGAGAAGTGCCCCCCGAGAAAGCAGACCTGTCATTGTGAAGGAGCAGACAATGCTTCCAGAGTTGGATCTCCGTGGCATCTATCAGAAAGTGGTCATTGCCAGAGCTGGTGACAACATCAAAGTTGAAATTCCAGTGCTTGGTCGACCAAAGCCCACAGTTACATGGAAAAAAGGAGACCAACTTCTTAAGCAGACACAGAGAGTTAACTTTGAAAACACAGCAACTTCAACTATCTTAAACATCAACGAGTGTGTCAGAAGTGATAGTGGGCCCTATCCCTTAACAGCAAAGAACATTGTGGGAGAGGTTGGTGACGTCATCACCATTCAAGTCCACGATATCCCAGGGCCACCGACAGGACCAATCAAATTTGATGAAGTTTCATCTGATTTCGTAACCTTCTCTTGGGACCCACCTGAGAATGATGGAGGTGTACCAATAAGCAACTATGTCGTGGAAATGCGACAGACTGATAGTACTACGTGGGTAGAGTTAGCAACCACAGTTATCCGCACTACCTATAAAGCCACTCGCCTTACTACTGGAGTGGAGTATCAATTCCGTGTGAAAGCTCAAAATAGATATGGAGTTGGACCAGGCATCATATCTGCATCCGTAGTTGCCAACTATCCATTTAAGGTTCCTGGGCCTCCTGGTACCCCTCAGGTAACTGCAGTTACCAAGGATTCAATGACAATTAGCTGGCATGAGCCACTTTCTGATGGTGGAAGCCCGATTTTAGGTTACCACATTGAAAGAAAAGAACGGAACGGTATTCTCTGGCAGACAGTGAGCAAAGCATTAGTACCAGGTAACATCTTCAAATCAAGTGGACTGACAGATGGTGTTGCTTATGAATTCCGAGTAATTGCAGAAAACATGGCAGGCAAAAGCAAGCCAAGCAAGCCGTCAGAACCAATGTTTGCCTTGGATCCCATTGACCCACCTGGGAAACCGATACCTCTAAATATCACGAGGCACACAGTGACACTTAAATGGGCTAAGCCCGAATATACCGGAGGCTTTAAAATAACTAGTTATATAGTTGAAAAGAGAGACCTTCCTAATGGACGGTGGCTCAAGGCCAACTTCAGCAACATTTTGGAGAATGAATTTACAGTCAGTGGCCTGACAGAAGATGCCGCATATGAATTCCGTGTGATTGCCAAAAACTCTGCTGGTGCTATTAGTCCCCCATCTGAGCCATCAGATGCCATCACATGCAGGGATGACATCGAAGCACCAAGGATAATGGTGGATGTTAGATTTAAGGACACAGTTGTATTAAAAGCAGGGGAAGCATTCAAGCTGGAAGCTGATGTTTCAGGTCGCCCAATTCCAACAATGGAATGGACCAAAGATGGAAAGGAGCTGGAAGGCACAGGAAAGTTAGAAATAAGAATAGCAGATTTCTCCACTCATCTGATAAACAAGGATTCATCAAGAAAGGATAGTGGTGCCTATATCCTCACTGCCACTAATCCTGGCGGCTTTGCCAAACACATTTTCAATGTCAAAGTCCTTGATAGACCAGGCCCCCCTGAAGGACCTTTAGGTGTATCTGATGTGACATCAGAAAAGTGTGTATTATCCTGGTTGCCTCCACTGGATGACGGAGGTGCCAAAATTGATCATTACATAATTCAGAAGCGTGAAACCAGCAGATTGGCATGGACAAATGTAGCTTCAGAAGTTCAACTAACAAAACTAAAGGTCACCAAACTTTTGAAAGGCAATGAATACATATTCCGTGTCATGGCTGTAAATAAATACGGAGTTGGAGAGCCACTTGAATCAGAACCAGTACTTGCAGTCGATCCCTATGGGCCCCCTGATCCACCCAAAAACCCTGAAGTTACAACCATTACTAAAGATTCTATGGTTGTCTGCTGGGGACATCCTGACTCCGATGGTGGAAGTGAAATCATAAATTATATTGTGGAACGGCGTGATAAAGCGGGGCAGCGCTGGGTGAAATGCAACAAGAAAGCTCTCACTGATTTACGATATAAAGTGTCTGGACTGACAGAAGGACATGAATATGAGTACAGGATCATGGCCGAAAACGCTGCTGGGATCAGTGCACCAAGTGCTACCAGTCCACTTTATAAAGCTTGTGACACTGTGTTTAAACCTGGCCCCCCAGGTAACCCACGTGTTCTAGATACAAGCAGATCATCCATTTCCATTGCATGGAACAAACCTATCTATGATGGTGGTTCAGAAATCACTGGGTATATGGTAGAGATTGCCCTGCCAGAAGAAGATGAATGGCAGATTGTCACACCACCAGCTGGGCTCAAGGCAACTTCTTATACCATCACCGGCCTCATAGAAAACCAGGAATATAAAATCCGCATCTATGCCATGAATTCAGAAGGACTTGGGGAACCGGCCCTTGTTCCTGGAACTCCAAAGGCTGAAGAAAGAATGCTGCCTCCAGAGATTGAGCTAGACGCTGACCTGCGCAAAGTTGTCACTATTAGAGCCTGTTGCACCCTGAGACTTTTTGTTCCAATCAAAGGAAGACCGGCGCCTGAGGTGAAGTGGACCCGAGAACATGGAGAGTCTTTAGATAAAGCCAGCATTGAATCCACAAGCTCTTACACCCTACTTATTGTTGGAAACGTTAACAGATTTGACAGTGGCAAATACATACTAACTGTAGAAAACAGCTCAGGCAGTAAGTCTGCATTTGTCAACGTTCGAGTGCTAGATACACCGGGTCCTCCACAGGACCTGAAGGTAAAGGAGGTCACCAAGACATCTGTCACATTGACATGGGAACCTCCTCTCCTTGATGGAGGCTCCAAAATAAAGAACTATATTGTTGAAAAGCGAGAATCAACAAGAAAAGCATATTCAACTGTTGCAACAAACTGCCACAAGACTTCCTGGAAGGTAGACCAGCTTCAAGAAGGCTGCAGTTACTATTTCAGGGTTCTTGCTGAAAACGAATATGGCATTGGACTGCCTGCTGAAACCACAGAATCTGTGAAAGCATCCGAACGACCTCTACCTCCAGGAAAAATCACTTTGGTGGATGTCACAAGAAACAGCGTGTCACTCTCTTGGGAGAAACCAGAGCATGACGGAGGCAGCCGAATTCTAGGCTACATTGTAGAGATGCAGAGCAAGGGTAGTGACAAATGGGCCACATGTGCCACAGTGAAAGTCACCGAAGCCACTATAACAGGATTGATTCAGGGTGAAGAATATTCTTTCCGTGTTTCAGCTCAGAATGAAAAGGGCATCAGTGATCCTAGACAACTTAGTGTGCCAGTGATTGCCAAAGACCTCGTCATCCCACCAGCCTTCAAACTCCTGTTCAATACTTTCACTGTACTGGCAGGTGAAGACCTTAAAATCGATGTTCCATTCATTGGACGCCCAACACCAGCTGTAACCTGGCACAAAGATGATGTACCACTGAGGCAGACAACTAGAGTAAATGCAGAGAGCACAGAAAATAACACACTACTGACAATAAAGGAAGCTTGCAGAGAAGATGTTGGTCATTACAAAGTAAAACTGACTAACTCAGCTGGTGAGGCCACTGAGACCCTTAATGTTATTGTTCTTGACAAACCAGGGCCTCCAACTGGACCAGTTAAAATGGATGAAGTGACAGCTGACAGCATTACTCTTTCCTGGCAACCACCAAAGTACGATGGTGGGAGCTCTATCAATAATTACATCGTAGAAAAACGGGATACTTCCACAACCACTTGGCAAATTGTGTCAGCTACAGTTGCCAGGACAACGATAAAGGCTTGCAGATTAAAGACTGGATGTGAATATCAGTTTAGAATTGCTGCTGAAAACAGATATGGAAAGAGCACCTACCTCAATTCAGAGCCCATAGTAGCCCAGTATCCATTCAAAGTCCCTGGTCCTCCTGGCACACCATTTGTCACGCTGTCCTCCAAGGACAGCATGGAAGTACAATGGAATGAGCCTGTCAGTGATGGAGGAAGCAGAGTCATTGGCTATCATCTAGAACGCAAGGAAAGGAACAGCATCCTTTGGGTCAAGTTGAATAAAACACCTATTCCTCAAACCAAGTTTAAGACGACTGGCCTCGAAGAAGGCATTGAGTATGAATTTAGAGTCTCTGCAGAGAACATTGTGGGCATCGGCAAGCCAAGTAAAGCATCTGAATGCTACGTAGCCCGTGACCCATGTGACCCCCCTGGACGGCCAGAAGCAATCATTGTCACAAGGAATTCTGTGACTCTTCAGTGGAAGAAACCCACCTACGATGGTGGAAGCAAGATTACCGGCTACATTGTTGAGAAGAAAGAATTACCTGAGGGCCGCTGGATGAAAGCTAGCTTTACAAATATTATTGACACCCAGTTTGAAGTAACTGGCCTAATTGAAGATCATAGATATGAGTTCCGGGTTATAGCTCGAAACGCTGCAGGCGTGTTCAGTGAGCCTTCAGAAAGTACAGGAGCAATAACAGCAAGAGATGAGGTAGAGCCACCAAGAATAAGTATGGACCCCAAATTCAAAGACACAATTGTGGTTCATGCTGGTGAGTCATTCAAGGTTGATGCAGATATATATGGCAAACCAATACCAACCACTCAGTGGGTAAAAGGTGACCAGGAGCTTTCAAGCACAGCTCGATTAGAGATAAAGAGCACTGAATTTGCCACTAGTCTCAGCATAAAAGATGCAGTACGTGTCGACAGTGGAAATTACATTCTGAAGGCCAAAAATGTGGCAGGGGAGAGGTCAGTTACTGTGAATGTCAAAGTTCTCGATAGACCAGGGCCACCTGAAGGACCTGTGGCTATATCAGGGGTGACAGCAGAAAAATGCACACTAGCTTGGAAACCCCCACTTCAGGATGGGGGAAGTGATATCATAAATTATATCGTGGAAAGGAGAGAGACCAGCCGTCTGGTTTGGACTGTGGTTGATGCCAATGTGCAAACTCTCAGCTGCAAGGTTACTAAGCTTCTTGAAGGCAATGAATATATATTCCGTATAATGGCAGTAAACAAATATGGTGTTGGTGAACCTCTTGAATCTGAGCCGTTAATTGCCAAGAACCCATTTGTAGTACCAGATGCACCAAAAGCTCCAGAAGTCACAACAGTGACCAAAGACTCCATGATCGTTGTTTGGGAAAGGCCAGCGTCTGATGGTGGCAGTGAAATTCTTGGCTATGTTCTTGAAAAACGGGATAAAGAGGGCATTCGGTGGACAAGGTGCCACAAGCGTCTGATTGGGGAGCTGCGCTTGAGAGTAACTGGACTTATAGAAAATCACAATTACGAATTCAGAGTCTCAGCTGAGAATGCTGCTGGACTCAGTGAACCAAGTCCTCCGTCCGCTTACCAAAAAGCTTGTGATCCTATTTACAAACCAGGCCCTCCAAACAACCCCAAAGTCATGGATGTTACCAGGTCTTCAGTCTTCCTTTCTTGGAGCAAACCAATCTATGATGGTGGCTGTGAAATCCAGGGATACATCGTTGAAAAATGTGATGTGAGTGTTGGGGAATGGACAATGTGCACTCCACCCACTGGAATCAACAAAACAAATATAGAAGTAGAGAAGCTATTGGAAAAGCATGAATATAACTTCCGCATCTGTGCCATTAATAAAGCTGGAGTTGGTGAACATGCCGACGTCCCTGGACCTGTCATAGTAGAAGAAAAGCTGGAAGCACCAGATATAGATCTTGACCTAGAGCTAAGGAAAATTATAAATATAAGGGCAGGTGGCTCCTTGAGGTTATTTGTTCCTATAAAAGGTCGTCCTACACCAGAAGTTAAATGGGGGAAGGTGGATGGTGATATCCGAGATGCAGCTATAATCGATGTCACTAGCAGTTTCACCTCACTTGTTCTCGACAATGTCAATCGATATGATAGTGGAAAATATACTCTCACATTAGAAAACAGCAGTGGAACAAAGTCTGCTTTTGTGACTGTGAGAGTCCTGGACACACCAAGTCCACCTGTTAACCTGAAAGTCACAGAAATCACCAAAGACTCAGTGTCAATTACATGGGAACCTCCGTTGTTGGATGGAGGATCCAAAATAAAAAATTATATTGTTGAGAAACGTGAAGCCACAAGAAAATCATATGCTGCTGTTGTGACAAACTGCCATAAGAATTCTTGGAAAATTGATCAGCTCCAAGAAGGTTGCAGTTACTACTTCAGAGTCACGGCCGAGAATGAGTATGGTATTGGCCTTCCTGCCCGCACTGCTGATCCAATTAAAGTTGCAGAAGTCCCGCAACCTCCAGGAAAAATAACTGTGGATGATGTTACCAGAAACAGTGTCTCTCTGAGTTGGACAAAGCCCGAACATGATGGTGGCAGTAAAATCATTCAATATATTGTGGAAATGCAAGCTAAGCATAGCGAGAAATGGTCAGAGTGTGCTCGGGTCAAGTCCCTTGAAGCAGTAATTACCAACCTAACTCAGGGAGAAGAATATCTTTTTAGAGTTGTTGCCGTGAATGAAAAGGGTAGAAGTGATCCTAGGTCCCTTGCAGTCCCAATAGTTGCCAAAGATCTGGTCATCGAGCCTGATGTAAGACCTGAATTCAGCAGCTACAGTGTACAGGTTGGCCAAGATCTGAAAATAGAAGTACCAGTTTCTGGACGTCCTAAGCCAACTATTACCTGGACTAAAGATGGTCTTCCACTGAAGCAGACCACAAGAATCAATGTTACTGATTCACTTGACCTCACCACACTCAGTATTAAAGAAACTCATAAGGATGATGGTGGACAATATGGAATCACAGTTGCCAATGTAGTTGGTCAGAAAACAGCATCCATTGAAATTATAACTCTAGATAAACCTGATCCTCCAAAAGGACCTGTTAAATTTGATGAAGTCAGCGCTGAGAGTATTACCTTATCCTGGAACCCTCCATTATATACAGGGGGCTGCCAAATCACCAACTACATCGTTCAGAAAAGAGATACAACCACCACAGTATGGGATGTTGTTTCTGCTACTGTTGCTAGAACTACACTCAAAGTAACCAAACTGAAAACTGGCACAGAATACCAATTCAGAATATTTGCTGAAAACAGATATGGACAAAGCTTTGCTTTGGAGTCTGATCCGATCGTTGCTCAATATCCCTATAAAGAACCGGGCCCTCCAGGCACACCATTCGTCACAGCTATTTCCAAAGACTCTATGGTCGTACAGTGGCATGAGCCAATTAATAATGGTGGAAGCCCAGTCATAGGTTACCACCTTGAGAAAAAGGAAAGGAATAGTATTCTGTGGACAAAAGTCAACAAAACTATTATTCATGACACCCAGTTTAAAGCACTGAATCTTGAAGAAGGTATTGAATATGAATTCAGAGTTTATGCTGAAAACATTGTTGGTGTAGGCAAAGCAAGCAAGAATTCTGAATGCTACGTAGCCCGAGATCCCTGTGACCCACCAGGCACTCCAGAAGCAATAATAGTTAAAAGAAATGAAATCACTTTACAGTGGACCAAACCTGTGTATGATGGCGGAAGTATGATTACAGGCTACATTGTAGAGAAACGTGATTTGCCTGAAGGTCGCTGGATGAAAGCCAGCTTTACAAATGTCATTGAAACTCAATTTACTGTATCAGGTCTTACCGAGGATCAAAGATATGAATTCAGAGTCATCGCAAAGAACGCAGCTGGTGCTGTAAGCAAACCTTCCGACAGCACTGGACCGATAACTGCCAAGGATGAGGTAGAACTCCCAAGAATTTCAATGGATCCAAAATTCAGAGACACAATAGTGGTAAATGCTGGAGAAACATTCCGGCTTGAGGCCGATGTCCATGGAAAGCCCCTGCCTACCATTGAGTGGTTAAGAGGAGATAAGGAAGTTGAAGAATCTGCTCGATGTGAAATAAAGAACACAGATTTCAAGGCTTTACTTATTATAAAGGATGCCATTAGAATTGATGGTGGCCAGTATATTCTAAGAGCATCCAATGTTGCAGGTTCTAAGTCATTCCCAGTAAATGTAAAAGTATTAGATAGACCAGGACCTCCAGAAGGGCCAGTTCAAGTTACAGGAGTCACTTCTGAAAAATGCACTTTAACATGGTCTCCACCACTTCAAGATGGTGGTAGCGACATTTCTCACTATGTTGTTGAAAAACGTGAAACCAGTCGACTTGCATGGACTGTTGTTGCTTCAGAAGTTGTGACTAATTCTCTAAAAGTTACCAAACTCTTAGAAGGGAATGAATATATTTTCCGTATAATGGCTGTCAACAAGTATGGTGTTGGAGAACCCTTGGAATCCGCACCAGTACTAATGAAAAATCCATTTGTGCTTCCTGGACCACCAAAAAGCTTGGAAGTTACAAACATTGCCAAGGACTCCATGACTGTCTGTTGGAACCGACCAGACAGTGATGGTGGAAGTGAGATCATTGGTTACATTGTGGAGAAAAGAGACAGAAGTGGCATTCGGTGGATAAAATGCAATAAGCGCCGAATCACAGATTTGCGTCTGAGAGTAACAGGATTAACAGAAGACCATGAGTATGAATTCAGAGTCTCTGCAGAAAATGCTGCTGGGGTTGGAGAACCAAGTCCAGCTACAGTTTACTATAAGGCTTGTGATCCTGTGTTCAAACCTGGCCCACCCACCAATGCCCACATTATAGACACCACTAAAAACTCCATTACACTTGCCTGGGGTAAACCCATCTATGATGGTGGCAGTGAGGTCCTGGGATACGTCGTAGAAATCTGTAAAGCAGATGAAGAGGAATGGCAAATTGTCACTCCACAGACTGGTCTGAGGGTCACTCGATTAGAAATTTCAAAACTCATCGAACACCAAGAATATAAAATACGAGTCTGTGCCCTCAATAAAGTTGGTTTAGGTGAGGCTGCATCCATTCCTGGTACTGTGAAACCTGAAGATAAACTTGAAGCCCCTGAACTTGACCTTGACTCTGAGTTAAGGAAAGGAATCGTGGTAAGAGCTGGTGGATCTGCCAGAATTCACATTCCATTCAAAGGTCGTCCAACACCTGAGATCACCTGGTCTCGAGAGGAAGGTGAATTCACAGATAAAGTCCAAATTGAAAAGGGGTTAAGCTATACCCAACTATCAATAGATAACTGTGATAGAAATGATGCCGGGAAATACATTCTCAAGTTGGAAAACAGCAGTGGATCCAAGTCTGCTTTTGTGACTGTTAAAGTCCTTGACACTCCAGGACCACCCCAGAATTTGGCAGTCAAAGAAGTGAAAAAAGACTCTGTCCTTCTGGTATGGGAACCACCCATTATCGATGGGGGGGCAAAAGTTAAGAACTATGTAATTGACAAACGGGAGTCAACCAGAAAAGCATATGCTAATGTGAGTAGTAAATGTAGCAAAACAAGCTTTAAAGTTGAGAATCTTACAGAAGGAGCCATTTATTACTTTAGAGTCATGGCTGAGAATGAATTTGGAGTTGGTGTCCCAGTGGAGACCTTGGATGCTGTGAAAGCTTCTGAACCTCCTTCCCCACCAGGAAAGGTTACCCTCACTGATGTGTCCCAGACCAGTGCATCACTTATGTGGGAGAAACCTGAACATGATGGTGGTAGCAGAATCCTGGGTTATGTGGTTGAAATGCAGCCCAAAGGAACCGAAAAATGGAGCGTCGTGGCTGAATCCAAAGTCTGTAATGCAGTTGTTACTGGTCTGAGCTCTGGACAAGAATATCAGTTCCGTGTCAAAGCTTACAATGAGAAAGGAAAAAGTGACCCAAGAGTGCTTGGTGTTCCTGTCATAGCCAAGGACTTGACTATCCAGCCCAGTTTTAAGTTACCATTTAACACATACAGTGTCCAAGCTGGAGAAGATCTTAAAATAGAAATTCCAGTTATAGGCCGACCAAGACCTAAAATTTCTTGGGTCAAAGATGGCGAGCCTCTTAAGCAGACAACAAGAGTAAATGTTGAAGAAACAGCTACTTCAACTATTTTGCACATTAAAGAAAGTAGTAAGGATGACTTTGGAAAATACACTATAACAGCAACAAATAGTGCAGGCACAGCTACAGAAAATCTCAGCATTATCGTTTTGGAAAAGCCTGGACCTCCAGTTGGACCAGTGAGGTTTGATGAAGTTAGTGCAGACTTTGTGGTCATATCTTGGGAACCTCCAGCCTATACTGGAGGCTGCCAAATAAGTAACTACATTGTAGAAAAGCGAGATACAACCACTACCACTTGGCACATTGTGTCAGCAACGGTTGCAAGAACAACAATTAAAGTAACCAAACTGAAAACAGGCAGTGAGTACCAGTTTAGAATTTTTGCTGAAAACAGGTATGGAAAAAGTGCTTCCCTAGATTCTAAGCCAGTTATTGTACAATATCCATTTAAAGAACCTGGACCACCTGGAACTCCTTTTGTGACATCAGTCTCAAAAGACCAAATGATGGTACAATGGCATGAGCCAGTTAATGATGGAGGCAGCAAAGTTATTGGCTACCATCTTGAACAGAAGGAAAAGAACAGCATTTTATGGATCAAGTTAAATAAGACCCCCATTCAAGACACCAAATTCAAAACAACTGGGCTCGATGAAGGCCTCGAATATGAGTTCAAAGTTTCTGCTGAAAATATCGTTGGCATTGGCAAGCCTAGCAAAGTGTCAGAATGCTTTGTTGCTCGTGATCCGTGTGACCCACCTGGTCGCCCTGAAGCCATTGTTATTACAAGGAACAATGTCACACTGAAATGGAAGAAACCTGCCTATGATGGTGGTAGCAAAATAACAGGTTATATCGTAGAAAAGAAAGATCTACCTGATGGCCGCTGGATGAAAGCCAGCTTTACCAACGTAATAGAAACTGAATTTACAGTGAGTGGACTTGTAGAAGATCAAAGATATGAATTTAGAGTAATTGCAAGAAATGCAGCTGGCAACTTCAGTGAACCATCTGAAAGTAGTGGTGCCATTACTGCGAGGGACGAAATCGATGCACCAAATGCCTCACTGGATCCAAAATATAAAGATGTCATTGTTGTTCATGCAGGAGAGACTTTCGTTCTTGAAGCTGATATCCGTGGCAAACCTATACCTGATATTGTTTGGTCCAAAGATGGAAAAGAACTTGAAGAAACCACTGCTAGGATGGAAATTAAATCTACTATTCAGAAAACAACTCTTGTCGTCAAAGATTGCATACGGACTGATGGAGGACAATATATTCTTAAACTCAGCAATGTTGGTGGTACAAAGTCTATACCGATCACTGTAAAGGTACTTGACAGGCCTGGGCCTCCCGAAGGGCCTCTGAAAGTTTCTGGAGTTACTGCAGAAAAATGTTATCTAGCATGGAACCCACCTTTGCAAGATGGCGGTGCCAATATTTCACATTACATCATTGAAAAGAGAGAGACGAGCAGACTCTCCTGGACCCAGGTTTCAACTGAGGTACAGGCCCTTAACTACAAAGTCACTAAACTTCTTCCTGGTAATGAGTACATTTTCCGTGTCATGGCTGTGAACAAATATGGAATTGGAGAGCCCCTGGAATCAGAGCCTGTTATAGCCTGTAATCCTTATAAGCTACCAGGTCCTCCTTCGACACCCGAAGTCTCAGCAATCACCAAGGATTCTATGGTAGTGACATGGGCACGCCCAGTGGATGATGGAGGTGCAGAGATTGAGGGTTACATCCTTGAAAAACGAGATAAGGAAGGCATTAGATGGACCAAGTGCAACAAGAAAACACTAACAGATCTCCGGTTCAGGGTGACTGGGCTTACTGAAGGCCATTCCTATGAGTTCAGAGTTGCTGCTGAAAACGCAGCTGGTGTTGGTGAACCTAGCGAGCCCTCTGTTTTCTACCGTGCATGTGACGCCTTGTATCCACCAGGTCCACCAAGCAATCCGAAAGTGACAGACACTTCCAGGTCTTCTGTGTCCCTGGCATGGAATAAGCCAATTTATGATGGTGGTGCACCTGTTAAAGGTTATGTTATTGAGGTCAAAGAGGCCACTGCTGACGAATGGACAACTTGCACTCCACCAACAGGATTACAAGGAAAGCAGTTCACAGTGACGAAGCTTAAAGAAAACACTGAATATAATTTCCGCATCTGTGCCTTCAATTCTGAAGGTGTAGGGGAACCTGCAACCATACCTGGTTCAGTTGTCGCTCAAGAGAGGACAGAGCCGCCAGAAATAGAACTTGATGCTGACCTCAGAAAGGTGGTTGTTCTACGCGCAAGTACTACTTTACGCTTATTTGTCACTATCAAAGGTCGGCCAGAACCTGAAGTTAAATGGGAAAAGGCTGAAGGCATTCTCACTGAGAGAGCCCAGATTGAGGTGACCAGCTCCTACACAATGCTGGTGATTGATAATGTTACCAGATTTGACAGTGGTCGGTATAACCTGACCTTGGAAAATAACAGCGGCTCCAAAACAGCTTTTGTTAACGTTAGAGTTCTTGACTCACCAAGTGCTCCTGTGAATCTGACTGTAAGAGAAGTGAAGAAAGACTCAGTGACCCTGTCCTGGGAACCACCACTTATTGATGGTGGAGCTAAGATTACAAATTACATCGTTGAAAAGCGAGAAACTACAAGAAAAGCCTATGCTACTATTACAAACAATTGCACTAAGAATACTTTTAAAATTGAAAACCTACAAGAAGGATGTTCTTATTACTTCCGAGTCTTGGCTTCCAATGAATATGGGATTGGTTTGCCAGCAGAAACAAGTGAACCTGTGAAAGTGTCCGAGCCACCTCTCCCACCTGGAAGAGTAACTCTTGTTGATGTGACCCGTAATACAGCTACAATTAAGTGGGAGAAACCAGAAAGTGATGGTGGCAGCAAAATCACTGGTTACGTAGTCGAGATGCAGTCTAAAGGCAGTGAAAAATGGAGCACTTGCACACAAGTCAAGACTCTAGAAGCAACTATATCTGGCCTAACTGCAGGACAAGAGTATGTTTTCAGGGTAGCCGCAGTTAATGAAAAAGGAAGAAGTGATCCAAGACAGCTTGGAGTGCCAGTAATTGCAAGGGATATTGAAATAAAGCCTTCAGTTGAGCTTCCTTACCATACTTTCAACGTAAAGGCTAATGACCAACTCAAGATTGATGTGCCATTCAAAGGAAGACCTCAAGCTACTGTAAGCTGGAAAAAAGATGGTCAGACTCTTAGAGAGACAACTAGAGTCAATGTTTCTTCTTCAAAGACTGTAACAACTCTGTCTATTAAGGAAGCTTCAAGGGAAGATGTTGGAACTTATGAATTGTGTGTTTCAAATAGTGCTGGATCCATAACAGTTCCTATTACTGTAATTGTCCTTGACAGACCAGGGCCTCCAGGTCCTGTACGTATTGATGAGGTTAGTTGTGACAACATAACCATTTCTTGGACTCCTCCAGAATATGATGGTGGCTGCCAAATTAGCAATTATATCGTTGAAAAGAGAGAAACCACTTCTACAACATGGCAGGTAGTTTCGCAAGCAGTTGCAAGAACATCCATTAAAATTGTTCGGTTGACAACAGGAAGTGAGTATCAGTTCCGGGTTTGTGCAGAAAACCGGTATGGAAAGAGCTCCTACAGTGAATCTTCAGCTGTTGTTGCAGAGTATCCATTCAGCCCCCCAGGGCCTCCTGGTACTCCTAAAGTTGTGCATGCCACAAAGTCTACCATGATTGTAAGCTGGCAAGTGCCAGTTAATGATGGAGGAAGTCAAGTGATTGGCTATCACCTGGAATATAAAGAAAGAAGCAGCATTCTTTGGTCAAAAGCAAATAAAACCCTCATTGCAGATACTCAGATGAAAGTCTCTGGTCTTGATGAAGGACTGATGTATGAGTATCGTGTATATGCTGAGAATATTGCCGGTATTGGTAAATGCAGTAAATCTTGTGAACCAGTTGCTGCAAGAGATCCTTGTGACCCCCCTGGACAACCTGAAGTCACGAACATAACCAGAAAATCAGTGTCACTTAAATGGTCTAAGCCACACTATGATGGTGGAGCTAAGATCACAGGCTATATTATTGAACGTAGAGAACTACCAGATGGCCGGTGGCTGAAGTGCAATTATACTAATGTGCAAGAAACATACTTTGAAGTAACAGAACTTACTGAAGATCAGCGTTATGAATTCCGCGTTTTTGCAAGGAATGCTGCTGACTCAGTTAGTGAACCATCTGAATCCACTGGACCTATTACAGTTAAAGATGATGTTGAGGCTCCAAGAATTATGATGGATGTCAAGTTCCAAGATGTTATCGTTGTCAAAGCTGGAGAAGTCCTTAAGATAAATGCAGACATTGCAGGGCGACCTCTGCCAGTAGTTTCCTGGGCCAAGGATGGTGTAGAAATTGAAGAAAGAGCAAGAACAGAAATTGTCTCAACAGACTATAGTACCATGTTAACAGTTAAGGACTGTGTAAGACGAGACACTGGGCAGTATGTACTAACGCTGAAGAACGTTGCAGGAACTCGGTCTATGGCCATTAATTGCAAAGTACTTGATAAGCCTGGCCCACCAGCAGGACCACTTGAAATAAATGGCCTCACTGCTGAAAAATGCTCTCTTTCCTGGGGACGTCCCCAAGAAGATGGTGGTGCAGATATTGACTATTACATTGTAGAAAAGCGTGAAACAAGCCGCCTCGCATGGACAATATGTGAAGGAGAGTTAAGAACGACATCCTGTAAAGTGACCAAGTTACTCAAAGGCAATGAATACATATTTAGAGTAACTGGTGTTAATAAATACGGTGTTGGAGAACCCCTCGAGAGTGTAGCTGTAAGGGCATTAGACCCATTTACAGTTCCAAGTCCACCCACATCTTTGGAAATTACATCTGTGACCAAAGATTCCATGACTCTTTGCTGGTCAAGACCTGAGACTGATGGAGGAAGTGAAATCTCGGGATATGTCATTGAAAGGCGAGAGAAAAACAGCCTGCGATGGGTGCGTGTAAACAAAAAACCAGTTTATGATCTGCGAGTGAAGTCAACAGGACTTCGGGAAGGATGTGAATATGAATATCGGGTTTATGCAGAAAATGCTGCTGGCCTAAGTCTTCCGAGTGAAACTTCTCCCTTAGTTCGGGCAGAAGACCCAGTGTTCTTACCATCTCCTCCATCCAAACCCAAAATTGTGGACTCAGGCAAGACAACTATAACTATTGGCTGGATTAAGCCCTTGTTCGATGGTGGGGCCCCAATAACTGGATATACTGTAGAATACAAAAAAACAGATGAAACTGACTGGAGAACTGCCATTCAGAGCTTAAGAGGCACCGAATACACAATGAGTGGACTAACAACAGGAGCTGAATATGTTTTCAGAGTAAGATCTATCAATAAGGCTGGTGCTAGTGATCCCAGTGACAGCTCTGACCCTCAAATAGCAAAAGAGAGAGAAGAAGAACCTGTGTTTGATCTCGACAGTGAAATGAGGAAGACCTTGATTGTCAAGGCTGGGTCCTCATTCACCATGACTGTGCCTTTCCGAGGAAGACCAATACCCAATGTCTCATGGAGTAAGCCGGACACTGACCTCCGCACTAGAGCGTATATTGATTCCACAGAGTCGCGTACATCACTTACTATTGAAAATGCCAACAGAAATGATTCTGGAAAATATACATTAACAATTCAGAATGTTTTGAGTGCTGCTTCACTAACCTTTGTGGTCAAAGTTTTAGATTCCCCAGGACCTCCAGCCAATATTACTGTACATGAAGTAACCAAAGAGACTGCAGTGTTATCCTGGGATGTTCCTGAAAACGATGGGGGAGCACCCGTGAAGAACTACCACATAGAAAAACGTGAGGCCAGCAAGAAGGCATGGGTCTCCGTCACCAACAACTGTAGTCGCCTCTCCTACAAAGTTACCAACTTACAAGAAGGAGCTGTTTACTACTTCAGAGTATCTGGGGAGAATGAATTTGGTGTTGGTGCACCAGCTGAAACAAAGGAAGGAGTCAAAATAACAGGTACATCTTAAGAACAAGGGAAATCTACATATCCATATTAGTTTTGCTATAACAGTATGAATCATTCCAATTGGTGATTGTTTAATCTTAAATGTTTTTGGTTCACACCTCAAACTATTCAACTATAGCAGAATAAATAGTTTGTTGATTACAAATAACTTTACATAGCTAGAAATTCAAAAGATATGTTAGACTTCAGTAAAATTGAATATAACTGTATACAACATATATATTTAGTGTTTTTATGCAAAAAACTGAAGCTTCTTAAAATATTTGTCATCTTGCTTCTACCCATGATGAATTAGGATAAATTTTATCATTTTATCTGGTCATCTGACATGTAATTTAAATTTGAATCATATGACATAGCTTGGGGGAGCTTTGGTTGGCTCAAAAGCCAAAATGTCATAAAAAGTTAAAAAAAAAACACAAACATATATAGCCTTCATTTAAAAGTTGTTTTTTTGTTTGTTTGTTTTTGGACAATGTATGAAGGTTGTACATTGGGGAAAAATGCAATAATTGTTCTCTTTCTTTCAATACTTTATTTTCTTAGAAAAACCAAGCCCACCTGAAAAACTTGGAGTAACAAGTGTATCCAAAGATAGCATTTCCCTGATCTGGTTGAAGCCTGAACACGATGGTGGAAGCAGAATTTTACATTATGTGGTGGAAGCATTGGAAAAAGGACAGAAAAACTGGGTTAAATGTGCCGTGGTGAAGTCAACCCATCATGTTGTTTCTGGTCTGAGGGAGAATCATGAATACTTTTTCCGGGTCTTTGCCGAAAACCAAGCTGGCCTGAGTGACCCAAGAGAGCTCCTGCTTCCTGTTCTGGTAAAGGAGCAGCTAGGTATGTCTAATTTTATGTAAAATTAAATTTTGAACTTATTTCCACTGATTTAATTTTTTAAAAACTCCTTTCACCTTCATTTTCTATGCTCTTCTTTTCCAGAACCACCTGAGATTGACATGAAGAATTTCCCAAGTCACACTGTATATGTGAGAGCTGGTTCAAACCTTAAAGTTGACATTCCAATTTCTGGAAAACCACTTCCCAAAGTGACCTTATCAAGAGATGGTGTCCCCCTGAAGGCAACCATGAGATTCAATACTGAAATTACTGCTGAGAACCTAACCATCAACCTTAAAGACAGTGTTACTGCTGATGCTGGGAGATATGAGATCACTGCTGCCAACTCCAGTGGAACAACCAAAACATTTATTAACATCATCGTGCTGGACAGGCCCGGCCCTCCGACTGGCCCTGTTGTTATCAGTGATGTAACAGAAGAGAGTGCGACTCTCAAATGGGAGCCACCTAAGTATGACGGTGGAAGCCAAGTTACCAATTACATAGTACTCAAGCGAGAAACAAGTACCGCGGTGTGGACAGAAGTATCTACAACAGTGGCAAGAACCATGATCAAAGTCATGAAACTGACCACAGGAGAAGAATATCAATTCCGCATCAAGGCGGAGAATCGCTTTGGCATCAGTGATCACATAGATTCAGCTTGCGTAGTTGTCAAACTACCATACAGTAAGTTGTCAGGCTTTTCAAAGATTCCAGGCTTTCATTTACCATAAATGTGCCAAATATTTGTATTAACTCATGGGGTTTCTTCCCTCCTTTGTAGCAACACCTGGTCCACCATCTACACCATGGATCACTAATGCTACTCGAGAAAGCATCACCGTGGCCTGGCATGAACCAGTGTCCAATGGAGGCAATGCAGTCACAGGCTATCACTTGGAAATGAAAGACAGAAATAGTATTTTATGGCAGAAAGCCAATAAAATGATCATCCGTACAACTCACTTCAAAGTCACAACAATCAGTGCTGGACTTATTTATGAATTCAGGGTGTATGCAGAAAATGCTGCTGGGGTTGGAAAACCCAGCCATCCTTCGGAGCCAGTCTTAGCCATTGATGCCTGTGGTATGTATTTACCATGAGAAGAACAGAGTTCTGACAACTTAAAAATGCAAATTTTATTTCTGCAAAGCAAAATAAACTGGCTGAAGGGCCACTAATCTTCTTTCTCTTATTACCACAGAACCCCCAAGAAATGTTCGTATCACTGACATATCAAAGAACTCTGTCAACCTTTCATGGCAACAACCAACTTTTGATGGTGGAAGCAAGATTACAGGCTACATTGTTGAGAGACGTGACCTTCCAGATGGCAGATGGACCAAGGCCAGCTTCACCAATGTTATTGAGACTCAATTCACTGTTTCTGGCTTGACTCAGAACTCCCAGTACGAATTCCGTGTCTTTGCTAGGAATGCTGTTGGTTCTGTCAGCAATCCATCTGAGGTTGTAGGCCCCATTACATGCATTGATTCTTATGGTAAGCCTTTTTAAAACACTGAATCCCAACAGCTACTTAACTCAATATTTTCCTTACTTTAATAATTTTTACCATGTACTTTAATTCGATTTTTGGAAGAAATTATGAATGAGCTGGAATACTTGGGAAAATTCTTTAACCTCTCTAGATCTCTTGACCTAACTATAAAATGAAATATTGGAACTGTAAGATATCTAAGGGCCTTTCCAACTTCAACCTTTTACAATTCTTTGATTGTATGAGTTGGTGCTTTCATTGTGTTTTAAACAATCGGGGTTAATAATTAACTCCATGGGTGCATCCCCACAGAATAATTCCCTTAAATAATTGAGAGACTTTGATCATGATAGTATTAGTAGCAGCTAACATACATTGGCTAATTATCATGAATTCTCTCCCTTAGTTCTAATAGCCCTAAGGTTAGCCCATTTTGCAGAAGAGAAAATGAGGGTTTCTCAGAGTGCTTCCACAACTTCCCCAAATTCAAGCAGCTCATTAGTGAAGGTGTGGGGCTCTGCAGAACCCTCTGTAACATCACTGTAAGTCTAAAATACATATACATACTTGACCATTCTGGAAAATATGTGGTAATGTTGTGGGGTAAAGAGCTTGTTCACAGAGCTTGTTTATAGCTTGTTCAGTCTGCATCTGAACTATAAGAGTAACATAAAATTTTGAAGTTTAAAAAATAATAGATGAGTTATATTAGAACTTCAGTGTGTGTGTATATGTGTGTAACTTGGTAAGGACCAGTGACCTTAATTTTTGAGGATGTTACAGTGATTTCTTCATTTTTATGGTGGTTTAACTATTTTTCATCTGCTTTTCTTACAGGTGGACCTGTAATTGACTTGCCCCTAGAATATACAGAAGTTGTCAAATACAGAGCCGGTACATCTGTGAAGCTCAGGGCTGGCATTTCTGGCAAACCTGAGCCTACAATTGAGTGGTATAAAGATGATAAAGAATTACAAACCAATGCACTGGTGTGTGTTGAAAATTCCACTGATCTTGCATCTATACTCATCAAAGATGCCAATCGCCTTAATAGTGGAACCTATGAATTAAAACTAAGGAATGCCATGGGCTCAGCCTCAGCCACCATCAGAGTGCAAATCCTTGGTAGGTGTTCAATACAAGCCAATGGCATGTTTTGTTTGCCTGAAGCTTAATTTAAAAATTGGTAGGCTTTTAAAAATATATATACTAACATATTGTTTTGTTTTTTCATTGACAGACAAACCAGGACCTCCAGGCGGGCCAATTGAATTTAAGACTGTCACTGCTGAAAAGATAACGCTTCTCTGGCGGCCTCCACCTGATGATGGAGGTGCAAAAATCACTCACTACATTGTGGAAAAACGTGAGACAAGCCGTGTTGTGTGGTCTATGGTAGCTGAAAATTTGGAAGAGTGCATCATCACAACCACCAAAATTATCAAAGGAAATGAATACATCTTCCGGGTCCGAGCTGTGAACAAATATGGAATTGGCGAGCCTCTTGAATCTGACCCAGTTGTAGCCAAGAATGCATTTGGTGAGATACGAATTGTTTAGAAAACTAAACCACACAAAAAAATTAAAATTTAACCATTCTGCTAGCCTGTGGATATATTTCCTTAAAATCATTTTCTTTGGTATCACATCATATCATCCTTCTCATAAGGTAGAAAATAAAATAAATGCAACTAATGTTCTTAGGATTCAAAGATCAAAAGATAGAACTTATAATGTTGATCCTTTAAACTCATTAGCCTTTTCCTTTCTGAATAGTTACACCCGGGCCACCAAGCGTACCAGAGGTGACAAAGATCACCAAGAATACAATGACCATCGTTTGGAACAGGCCAGTTGCAGATGGTGGTAGTGAAATAAGTGGCTATTTCCTTGAAAAACGAGACAAGAAGAGTCTAGCATGGTTTAAAGTGCTAAAGGAGACTATTCGTGACACCAGACAGAAGGTGACAGGACTCACAGAAAACAGTGACTATCAGTACCGAGTGTGTGCTGTGAATGCCGCTGGACTGGGCCCGTTTTCTGAACCATCTGACTTCTACAAAGCTGCTGATCCTATTGGTAAGTGCAGAGATGCAGCTCTCTTCACCTTTCTTTGTTTGGATAAATTGTACATGATTGTGTAATTACCATTTTGTGAATGGCCATTCCAGATCCTCCAGGCCCACCTGCCAAGATAAGAATTGCAGATTCAACTAAGTCATCCATCACTCTTGGCTGGAGTAAACCTGTCTACGATGGGGGTAGTGCTGTTACTGGATATGTCGTGGAGATGAGACAAGAAGAAGAAGAGTGGAATATCGTCTCTACCAGAGGAGAAGTCAGAACTACAGAATATGTGGTATCTAACCTGAAACCTGGAGTCAATTACTACTTCCAGGTATCTGCAGTAAACTGTGCTGGACAAGGAGAACCTATAACCATGACTGAACCTGTACAAGCTAAAGATATACTTGGTATGTGCAACTGGTGTGATTATGCTTTTACTGATTTATCAGAGTACTTCCAGGAAAGGACTCATTTTCTTGCTTTTAAAATTCACTGTATATATCCATTTTGTATCTACAGAGGAACCAGAGATTGACCTAGATGTGGCTCTCAGAACCTCTGTTATAGCTAAAGCTGGTGAAGATGTACAAGTGTTGATTCCCTTTAAAGGCAGACCTCCACCTACTGTTACCTGGAGAAAGGATGAGAAGAATCTTGGCAGTGATGCCAGATACAGCATTCAAAACACCGATTCATCTTCGCTGCTTATTATTCCTCAAGTTTCTCGCAATGATACAGGAAAATATACTCTGACAATAGAAAATGGAGTTGGTCAACCGAAATCTTCAACTGTGAATGTTAAAGTGCTTGATACACCAGCTGCCTGCCAAAAACTACAGATTAAACATGTCTCTAGAGGCACAGTCACTTTGCTCTGGGATCCCCCCCTCATCGATGGGGGATCTCCCATAATTAACTATGTCATTGAGAAGAGGGATGCCACAAAGAGAACATGGTCCGCTGTGTCACACAAATGCTCCAGTACGTCCTTTAAGGTAACAGATTTGTCAGAGAAAATTCCATACTTCTTCAGAGTTCTTGCAGAAAATGAAATTGGAATCGGAGAACCCTGTGAAACTACAGAGCCAGTGAAAGCTGCTGAAGTGCCTGCTCCTATACGTGATCTCTCGATGAAAGATTCAACAAAGACATCTGTTACCTTGAGCTGGACCAAACCTGACTTTGATGGTGGCAGCATCATCACAGAATATGTTGTGGAAAGGAAAGGCAAAGGCGAACAAGTGTGGTCACATGCTGGCATAAGTAAGACATGCGAAATTGAGATCGGCCAGCTCAAGGAGCAGTCAGTCCTGGAATTCAGAGTGTCTGCTAAAAATGAAAAAGGACTGAGTGATCCTGTCACTATCGGGCCACTTACAGTGAAAGAACATGTAATTACTCCTGAAGTCGACCTGTCAGAAATCCCTGGGGCACAAATCTCAGTGAGAATTGGGCATAATGTACACCTTGAATTACCTTACAAAGGGAAACCCAAACCATCTATCAGTTGGCTGAAAGATGGTTTGCCATTGAAAGAAAGTGAATATGTTCGTTTCAGTAAAACCGAAAACAAAATTACACTGAATATTAAGAATGTCAAGAAGGAGAATGGAGGAAAATACACTGTTATTCTTGATAATGCAGTGTGTAGAAACTCATTCCCCATTACAATTATCACCCTTGGCCCACCATCAAAGCCCAAAGGACCCATTCGATTTGATGAAATCAAGGCTGACAGTGTCATCATGTCATGGGATATACCTGAAGATGATGGAGGAGGAGAAATTACTTGTTACAGCATCGAGAAGCGAGAAGCTTCACAAACTAATTGGAAGATGGTATGTTCAAGTGTTGCCAGGACGACCTTCAAAGTTCCTAATTTGGTCAAAGATGCTGAATACCAGTTTAGAGTTAGGGCAGAAAACAGATTTGGAGTCAGCGAACCACTTGTTTCAAACATTATTGTGGCAAAACACCAGTTCAGGATTCCTGGCCCTCCAGGAAAGCCAGTTATATACAATGTGACTTCTGATGGCATGTCACTAACTTGGGATGCACCAGTTTATGATGGTGGCTCAGAAGTTACTGGATTCCATGTTGAAAAGAAAGAAAGAAATAGCATTCTCTGGCAAAGAGTTAACACAACACCAATATCTGGAAGAGAATATAGAGCTACTGGGCTAATAGAAGGACTGGATTACCAATTCCGTGTATATGCTGAAAATTCTGCTGGCGTGAGCTCACCAAGTGACCCAAGCAAGTTTACCTTAGCCGTTTCCCCAGTGGGTAAGTGACTATTATTCAAATATATTTAATTAAGCAATCAAATGTGTTAGTACAGACTAACACTGCTTTTCTTCCATGTACCACCTTGTTACCTATCTTCTTGTCACTAGACAACTAGCCCCATAAAGGAAGAAGGATGGCTTTAAATAAGTCTATTAAAGTAATTTAAAGTTCTCTTTAAAGACTATGAAACAGAAAGTTGAAATTAATGAGTAAAATGTGTTGGTGGGATTTAGCCATTTTATTTTAGCCATTTTTTTTTTCTATTGATGATTAAGAGCTGGTTACAGACATAATGACTCATTTAACTTCCTTATAATTTTTCAGACCCACCTGGTACCCCTGACTACATTGATGTCACCAGGGAAACCATCACTCTTAAGTGGAACCCACCATTGCGTGACGGTGGCAGTAAGATTGTGGCCTACAGCATCGAGAAACGGCAAGGGAATGATCGCTGGGTTAGATGCAACTTTACTGATGTCAGTGAATGTCAGTACACAGTTACAGGGCTTAGTCCTGGGGATCGATTTGAGTTCAGAATAATTGCAAGAAATGCTGTTGGAACTATAAGCCCACCTTCACAATCTTCTGGCCTAATTATGACAAGAGATGAAAATGGTAAGCATTTACAACTGATTTTCAATGTCACCAAGAGCATTCACATTTTTTAAAAATACTTTTGGTCTATAAAAAAACAGAAATGTCATTTCATACAGGTTACTCAAGGTTGTTGTGTGGAGAACTAGGTCTTTTCTACCTTTCAGATGAAGAAAACATCAATTATTTTATGCCATGTCTATTCTTTCATTCCATTCCCCTTATAAACAGTATGCAAGTGGGGATGAGTGTTTAGCTTTGTAATTTAAACCATTTATACTAAATAAAAAGGTCCCCAAGAATAGCTATCCATCTGTACTGAGTTATTAAAATACAATATATACCCAACCATACAATCATCATCTTACTTAAGTGTAGCTGATAGCCTCTGGTGGGAACTTAATTGAATATGCAGAACCATCAGGAAGTAAATGAACTATAAAGGTTTCATTGTTTCATTTTACAAATGGCAATGCCAAATTAATAACATGACAAATATAATATAGGGAATAGCCTAATGATAGGCAAATATTTAATCTCATAACCTAAATGCAATTATCAATCCTACTTTGAAAACAGCCTTTGGTAGCACAGGAGTCATTACCTTACCAAGGTTCATGACATGATACTTATGAAAATACATGTTTATTTATGTCTTTATTAACCAAACTAGCACATAATTATTTCTATTTCTGTTATAGTTCCACCAACAGTGGAGTTTGGCCCTGAGTACTTCGATGGTCTCGTTATTAAGTCTGGAGAAAGCCTTAGAATTAAAGCTTTGGTACAAGGACGACCAGTACCTAGAGTAACTTGGTTTAAAGATGGAATTGAAATCGAAAAGAGGATGAATATGGAAATAACTGATGTCCTTGGATCCACCAGCCTCTTTGTTAGAGATGCCACTCGGGACCACCGTGGTGTATATACAGTGGAAGCCAAAAATGTGTCTGGTTCCACAAAAGCAGAAATTATAGTAAAAGTACAAGGTACTTTTAAAATAGCTTCTTAATATTACTATTTATAGGACTTGAATTAAGGACATGCTAAATTATGTTTTAATGGACAAGGAAAAGGAAACTAACTCTGGAAATATTTTTTTTTTATAGATACACCAGGAAAAGTAGTTGGGCCAATCAGATTCACCAATATTACTGGTGAGAAGATGACCCTGTGGTGGGATGCACCACTCAATGATGGCTGTGCTCCCATCACCCACTACATCATTGAAAAGCGGGAAACGAGCAGACTTGCTTGGGCATTAATCGAGGATAAATGTGAAGCTCTCAGTTATACTGCCATTAAACTCATCAATGGCAATGAATACCAATTCCGTGTTTCTGCAGTTAACAAGTTCGGTGTTGGCAGGCCCCTTGATTCTGACCCAGTGGTTGCTCAAATACAATACAGTAAGTTTCCATTTTTACTAAATGTGACTCTGTCATAAGATCAACTTTCCAGGCAAATGTATCAAATGATTTAATTTTTCCCTCTCATTTTATAGCTGTTCCTGATGCCCCTGGCACTCCAGAACCTAGCAACGTAACAGGCAATAGCATTACACTGACATGGGCCAGGCCAGAATCAGATGGTGGCAATGAGATTCAACACTATATTCTTGAAAGGAGAGAAAAGAAGAGCACAAGGTGGGTCAAAGTGATCAGCAAACGACCCATCTCCGAGACAAGATTCAAAGTCACTGGTCTGACAGAAGGCAATGAGTATGAATTCCACGTCATGGCTGAAAATGCTGCAGGAGTAGGACCTGCAAGCGGCATCTCAAGGCTAATCAAATGTAGAGAGCCCGTTAACCCACCCAGTGCTCCTTCCGTGGTCAAAGTAACAGACACATCAAAGACAACTGTGAGTTTAGAATGGTCCAAGCCTGTCTTTGATGGTGGCATGGAAATAATTGGGTACATTATAGAAATGTGCAAAGCTGACTTAGGAGACTGGCACAAGGTGAATACTGAGGCATGTGTGAAAACGAGATATACAGTCACTGATCTCCAAGCTGGTGAAGAATACAAATTCCGAGTCAGTGCTATCAATGGTGCTGGGAAAGGAGACAGCTGTGAAGTGACTGGCACTATTAAAGCAATTGATCGCTTAACAGCCCCTGAGTTAGACATCGATGCGAACTTCAAGCAGACTCACATCGTTAGAGCTGGGGCTAGTATTCGCCTCTTCATTGCCTATCAGGGTAGACCTACTCCTACAGCTGTGTGGAGCAAGCCGGACTCTAACCTTAGCATTCGGGCTGATATCCATACAACAGACTCCTTCAGTACCCTCACCATAGAAAACTGCAACAGAAATGATGCAGGGAAATACACCCTTACTGTGGAAAACAACAGTGGCAAGAAGTCAATCACATTCACTGTAAAGGTGCTGGACTCTCCAGGACCACCTGGTCCAATTACCTTCAAGGATGTGACCCGGGGATCTATTACATTGATGTGGGATGCTCCTCTCCTTGATGGTGGTGCTCGAATCCATCACTATGTAGTGGAGAAACGGGAAGCAAGCCGCCGTAGCTGGCAAGTTATCAGTGAAAAATGTACTCGTCAGATCCTCAAGGTCAGCGACCTGGCAGAAGGCGTCCCATACTATTTCCGTGTTTCTGCAGAAAATGAATATGGTGTTGGTGAACCCTATGAAATGCCAGAACCAATTGTAGCCACAGAACAGCCTGCTCCACCCAGGAGACTTGATGTTGTTGACACTAGCAAATCCTCCGCGGTCTTAGCTTGGCTTAAACCTGACCACGATGGGGGGAGTCGGATCACTGGCTACCTGCTCGAAATGAGACAAAAGGGATCTGACTTCTGGGTTGAAGCTGGTCACACCAAACAGATGACTTTCACGGTTGAGCGTCTTGTTGAGAACACTGAATATGAATTCCGTGTGAAGGCCAAGAATGATGCTGGCTATAGCGAACCTAGGGAAGCCTTCTCATCTGTCATCATCAAGGAGCCTCAGATTGAGCCCACTGCTGATCTCACTGGAATTACCAATCAGCTAATAACTTGCAAAGCAGGAAGCACATTTACCATTGATGTGCCCATCAGTGGTCGCCCTGCCCCAAAAGTAACATGGAAACTAGAAGAAATGAGACTCAAGGAAACAGATCGAATGAGCATCACAACAACAAAAGACAGGACCACCCTGTCTGTAAAGGACAGCATGAGAGGCGACTCTGGCAGATACTTCTTGACCCTGGAAAATACAGCTGGAGTTAAAACATTCACCATCACAGTTGTGGTCATTGGAAGGCCAGGTCCAGTAACTGGCCCCATCGAGGTCTCATCCGTCTCGGCTGAATCATGTGTCCTGTCATGGGCTGAACCTAAAGATGATGGTGGCACTGAAATTACTAATTACATAGTTGAGAAGCGTGAGTCAGGTACAACAGCTTGGCAGCTTGTCAATTCCAGTGTCAAGCGCACTCAGATTAAGATCACTCACCTCACAAAATACATGGAATATTCTTTCCGTGTCAGTTCAGAGAACAGATTTGGTGTCAGCAAGCCCCTAGAATCAGCACCAATCGTTGCTGAGCATCCATTTGGTAAGAAAAATAAAAATCATATTTCCTTGTCTCAATTATTGTTTCCACTGAATTTTATAAAACTGTATTCATTCTTGATACCCTTGTTTACATTTAGTCCCACCAAGTGCTCCAACCAGACCTGAAGTCTACTATGTGTCTGCCAACGCCATGTCGATTCGTTGGGAAGAACCCTACCATGATGGTGGCAGTAAAATCATTGGCTACTGGGTTGAGAAGAAAGAACGTAACACCATTCTTTGGGTGAAAGAAAACAAAGTGCCATGTTTAGAATGCAACTACAAAGTGACTGGTCTAATAGAAGGACTGGAATATCAGTTCAGAACTTATGCACTCAATTCTGCGGGGGTTAGCAAGGCGAGTGAAGCTTCGAGACCTATAATGGCTCAAAACCCAGTTGGTACGTATTAAAACTTAAAGGTACCTTTCTGTGCCTTTGTTTACTACTATTTTTGGTATTGGTAGAACTTAAGAGTTGTGTTTTTCAACCTCATTTTTGCATCCCTTCTAGATGCACCAGGAAGACCAGAAGTGACAGATGTCACAAGATCAACAGTATCGCTGATTTGGTCCGCCCCAGTGTATGATGGAGGTAGCAAAGTGGTGGGCTACATCATAGAGCGTAAGCCAGTCAGCGAGGTTGGAGATGGTCGCTGGCTCAAGTGCAACTATACCATCGTATCTGACAATTTCTTCACTGTGACTGCTCTCAGCGAAGGAGACACTTATGAATTCCGTGTGTTGGCCAAGAATGCAGCAGGCGTAATCAGCAAAGGGTCAGAATCCACAGGCCCTGTCACTTGCCGGGATGAATATGGTAAGAAATACTCAATGCTCTCCTTTTAAATTGTCACATTCGTGTGAAAATAAACCATCAGATATTCATTCCCATCTGCTTTGTCTCTGGATAGCTCCACCCAAAGCTGAGCTGGATGCCAGATTACAGGGCGACCTGGTGACCATCAGAGCAGGTTCGGATCTTGTTCTTGATGCTGCCGTTGGTGGCAAACCTGAACCCAAAATTATCTGGACCAAAGGAGACAAGGAACTAGATCTCTGTGAGAAAGTCTCTTTGCAGTATACTGGCAAACGAGCAACTGCTGTGATCAAGTTCTGTGACAGAAGTGACAGCGGGAAATACACATTAACAGTGAAGAATGCCAGTGGAACCAAGGCCGTGTCTGTTATGGTCAAAGTACTTGGTAAGTATGTCAACTGTTCTGGCACTGTTAGAGCTTTTTCAAATGCGAGCAGAAAGAAGGATCTTCATCATGGCCTGTCATTATACCTGTTTCAGATTCCCCTGGTCCATGTGGAAATCTCACTGTCAGCAGAGTCACAGAGGAGAAGTGCACTTTAACCTGGAGTCTTCCTCAGGAAGATGGAGGAGCAGAAATAACTCACTATATTGTAGAACGACGTGAGACTAGCAGACTCAACTGGGTGATTGTTGAAGGCGAATGCCCAACCCTATCCTACGTAGTTACCAGGCTCATCAAGAACAATGAATACACCTTCCGAGTGAGAGCAGTAAACAAATATGGCCCTGGCGTGCCTGCTGAATCAGAGCCAATTGTAGCCAGAAACTCATTCAGTGAGTATTAACATGTTCAATTGGTGATTGAAATGTAAGGGGACTGGGGAGAAGGGAGAAAAACACTGTCATGTTAACAGTGATTTTGTGTAATTCTGATCACCCTCCTTTTCATAAAATACAAACAGCTATTCCGTCACAACCTGGCATACCTGAAGAAGTTGGGGCTGGCAAAGAACATATTATTATTCAGTGGACAAAACCTGAATCTGACGGTGGCAATGAGATCAGCAACTACCTAGTAGACAAACGTGAGAAGAAGAGCCTGCGCTGGACACGTGTCAACAAAGACTACGTAGTATATGATACCAGGCTGAAGGTGACCAGCCTGATGGAAGGTTGTGACTACCAGTTCCGGGTGACTGCGGTGAATGCTGCCGGGAACAGTGAACCCAGTGAGGCTTCCAACTTCATCTCATGCAGAGAACCATCCTGTGAGTCCCAAGAATCACACATTAGCACAACGCCCACCAAAACCACATGACAGTTTTCCAGCATGCTATTTCCAAGAGCTTATAGAATTTATGAAAAGTATACATCTATAAAAATATATGCCTATTAGTGTGATCTGAAATACAGCCTAAGTCAAGAAACATTTAACTGTTACTTCTTTTGGCAAGTTAGCATTAGGGTTGCTTGAATATTATTGCAGTATTTTTCTAATCTATGAAAAATAAATTATTCTACTATCAATAAGAAAGATATATTTTTTTGCCTGGTGCAGTGGTGCACATGTGGAATCCCAGTATTTGGAGGCTGAGACAGGAGGATCGCAGGTTCAAGGCCAGTCTTGGTGACTAAGTGAGACCCCATTTGAAAATAAAAATAAAATAGGGCTGGTTGTGGAGCTCAGAGGTAGAACACCCCTGAGTTCAATCCGTAGTACCCCCCACACACACACAAATAAATGTTTTGTAAATCTTCCTAAGAATATATATAAAAGAATTGTACTGATGATAATAACTACTGAAAAGAGAAAAAAAGTTCCTTTTGAGAAGAGGCTCAGCGGGAATATTTTGATATTTTAATAAGTTGCTAACAAAATAATTGCTATATGAGTTTCAAAATTAAGAGGCAAATCCCTTTATAGAGTTTGAGCCCAAGGAACAAGTCAATGGGACTGAACAGAAAGATAATGAACTGATTCTTATATTCATGAGAAACATAGAGGTGACTGGTGAAAAATGAACTACTAAAGAAAAGTCCCTGAGAATGGGTTAAGCAATGAGCTTAGCTAACAAGGAATACACCACAGTTAGGTGAAGTTGTAGGGAAGAAAAGTCTCCTTTCCTAAAGTAGTTTAATTCTTAAACTAATAACAATAATAATGATAGTAATGATGTGGTACACAGTGTTGTCGTTTAATATTAGGAAAGCTCAGTTACAAAGATAGCCTTGGTGAATGTGAACCAAGAGCAAAGATGCTTTATGAGTCTTAAAAACCAAAATTATAATTCTCAAAGTTTCCTTATTTGTGTAATAGCTATAGCCTACTTTTTAAACTCCACAGACACCCCTGGACCACCTTCTGCTCCAAGAATTGTGGATACTACCAAGCGCAGCATTAGTTTGGCATGGACCAAGCCCATGTATGACGGTGGTGCTGACATCATAGGATATGTTCTTGAAATGCAAGAGAAGGACACTGATCAGTGGTACCGAGTACATACCAATGCCACAATCAGAAACACTGAATTTACGGTGCCAGATCTTAAAATGGGCCAGAAATACTCTTTCAGAGTTGCAGCTGTGAACGTGAAGGGTATGAGTGAATACAGCGAAACAATTGCTGAAATTGAGCCCGTGGAAAGACTAGGTATTTATAATATAAGCTTTTAAGTGGATTAATTTCTCAACCCCACCCCTGTGTTCATGAATTAATTGCATTTTGATATTTACTTTCCAGAAATACCAGATCTTGAACTTGCAGATGATCTAAAGAAGACTGTGACCCTCAGGGCTGGAGCCTCATTGCGCCTGATGGTGTCTGTATCTGGAAGACCACCTCCTGTCATCACTTGGAGCAAACAGGGCATTGACCTTTCACACCGGGCAATTATTGACAACACTGAGAGCTATTCTTTACTTATTGTGGACAAAGTTAATCGGTATGATGCTGGAAAATACACCATTGAAGCCGAAAATCAATCTGGCAAAAAATCAGCAACTGTCCTTGTTAAAGTATATGGTAAGTATTCTTAAAATTGACTATGCTGTGAATAGATTCTCTAAAATGGTACACCTGGACATATGGTTCATCATCTCTCTCTCTAGAGAGACCTATATAGATTATATTGTCCTCCCCCAACCCCCATCTATCAACCAAAGAGAACATATGAATTTTTCATTCTGTTTTTTAGATACTCCTGGTCCCTGTCCTTCAGTGAAAGTTAAGGAAGTATCAAGAGATTCTGTGACTATTACTTGGGAAATTCCCACGATTGATGGTGGAGCTCCAGTCAATAATTACATCATTGAGAAACGTGAAGCAGCCATGAGAGCATTCAAGACAGTGACGACCAAATGCAGCAAGACACTTTATCGAATTTCTGGACTTGTAGAAGGAACCATGTACTATTTCAGAGTGCTGCCCGAAAACATTTATGGTATTGGAGAACCTTGTGAAACATCTGATGCAGTTCTAGTCTCAGAAGTGCCTCTTGTGCCTACAAAGCTAGAGGTGGTCGATGTCACCAAGTCCACTGTCACCCTTGCCTGGGAAAAACCACTCTATGATGGTGGCAGCAGACTCACTGGGTATGTTTTGGAGGCCTGCAAAGCTGGCACAGAGAGATGGATGAAGGTTGTCACCTTAAAACCCACGGTCCTAGAGCACACTGTGATTTCCTTAAATGAAGGCGAACAGTACTTATTTAGAGTGAGAGCACAAAATGAGAAAGGTGTGTCAGAGCCAAGAGAGATCGTCACAGCTGTGACAGTACAAGATCTCAGAGGTATGTACTGAACAGCCAAAAAATAACAATCATAAGGTAAAATGAAAATGTTCCAAATTCATGACACTTTATCACTGGAAATAATACTCAAAAATAAATGCTCAATTTCTTTCTTGTAGTGTTGCCAACAATTGATCTTTCTACAATGCCTCAAAAGACCATCCACGTCCCAGCTGGTCGACCAATAGAGCTGGCGATACCTATCGCGGGTCGCCCACCTCCTACTGCTTCCTGGTTCTTTGCTGGCTCTAAACTGAGAGAATCAGAGCGTATCACAGTTGAAACTCATACTAAAGTAACTAAGTTAACCATTCGTGAAACCACCATAAAAGATACTGGAGAATATACACTTGAATTAAAGAATGTTACTGGAACTACTTCAGAGACTATTAAAGTTATCATTCTTGGTAAGGATGTGTGACAAAGATACAGGAAACCTGTTGAGGTTCAGTTACCCAATCTGGATTTGAAATAAAAAATTAACTTCTTGAATTTCTTTTTCTTTCACAGACAAGCCTGGTCCACCAACTGGGCCCATCAAGATTGATGAAATTGATGCTACATCAGTGACCATTTCTTGGGAACCACCTGAACTGGACGGTGGTGCCCCATTGAGTGGTTATGTGGTGGAACAACGTGATGCTCATCGTCCAGGATGGCTGCCAGTTTCTGAATCAGTAACTAGACCAACATTTAAGTTTACTAGACTCACTGAAGGAAACGAGTATGTGTTCCGTGTAGCTGCGACAAACCGCTTTGGGATTGGCTCTTACCTGCAGTCGGAGGTCATAGAATGTCGCAGCAGCATCAGTAAGTCCTTGGACCCTTCCACCACTCTCCCTCCCTTGAATTTTGAATGTTAACACAAGGAGATTTGTTTTCATTATACCCTGATGTAAAGAGAAATAGTTCACAAAATTAACTCCAGGATCTTTCTAAAGTCTCTAAACCTTCTTTCCTTGGAAGTTTGAAACATGGTTAGTTTGGTGTTTTTTGTTGTTATTGGGTTTTTTTGTTTTGTTTTTTCGTTTTTGAGGTTCTCAGTATTTGTTTCCCTCTCAAAATTTTTTTTTTTATGTCTTCAGTCTTATGAAAAAGAGAAGGAAGCTATGAAAGGAGGATGGAAAGATGAAAGGGAAAAAGCACCATGGGAGGAAGGGAAGACAGACAAGCTGTGTTATAGTGAGAAAAATACAGAGTATATGCTTAATAAACATAAAATTAAAAATAAAAGCAAAACACAAAAATTAAAGTGTTGGGAAAACAGTTACAAAGTGTCATATATACCATTTAAAATACCAACTGAAAGCTGGGCGTGGTAGCGCACGCTTGTAATCCCAGCATTCGGGAGGCTGAGACCGGAGGATCCGGGTTCGCGGCCAGCCTCAGCTACCTAGTGAGGCACACCGCAACTTAATGAGACTCGGTTTCAAAATAAAGAATAAAAAATAGGGCTGGGGGTATAGCTCGGAGGTGGAATGTCCCTGGGTTCAATCCCCAGTACCGCAAAAAAATAAATAAATAAATAAAATACCAACTGAAAGTTAAAATACATACACTGAATATTTTAATTTATTCATATTACCATATCATGTTTACCTCTGTGTTGTCACAGGTATTCCTGGACCTCCAGAAACATTACAGATATTTGATATCTCCCGTGATGGTATGACACTTACTTGGTATCCACCTGAAGATGATGGTGGCTCCCAGGTGACTGGATATATTGTGGAACGCAAAGAAGTGAGAGCAGATCGATGGGTCCGTGTAAATAAAGTACCAGTGACGATGACACGGTACCGCTCCACTGGCCTTATTGAAGGCTTAGAATATGAACACCGTGTCACAGCCATTAATGCAAGAGGGACTGGAAAACCAAGTCGTCCTTCCAAACCCACTGTTGCCATGGATCCAATTGGTAAATATATTTTGTATAACTTTATTGAGATATGATTCACATGTAGTAAGATTCATATTTCTGAAGTATATAGTTCTATGAGTTCTGAAAAATGTACTGTTTTGGAATCACCACCACAGTCAACCCATAGAATATAGAATAGAAAGATACAGAAAACAAAAGAACGGCCGGGTGTGGTGGCGCACACTTGTAATCCCAGCATTCGGGAGGCTGAGACCGGAGGATCCGGGTTCGCGGCCAGCCTCAGCTACCTAGTGAGGCACTCCGCAACTTAGTGAGACCCGGTTTCAAAATAAAGAATAAAAAATAGGGCTGGGGGCATAGCTCGGAGGTAGAATGCCCCTGAGTTCAATCCCCAGAACCACAAAAAAAAAAAAAAAAAGAACGATCTACTGCTAGTGGTCTATATCTCAACAACTCAGTGAAATGTTAGATGGCACAGTTGATTTTCAACTTTGCAGCAACATTGACAAAGATATTTTTGTTTCGTTTTTCCCAGCTCCACCAGGAAAGCCACAAAATCCAAGAGTTACTGACACTACAAGGACATCGGTCTCACTAGCCTGGAGTGTTCCAGAAGATGAAGGAGGATCTAAAGTCACAGGCTACTTGATTGAAATGCAAAAAGTAGATCAACATGAATGGACCAAATGTAATACCACCCCAACGAAGATTCGGGAGTATACTCTGACACACCTACCTCAGGGTGCTGAATACAGATTCCGTGTCCGAGCTTGTAATGCTGGTGGACCTGGGGAGCCTGCTGAGGTGCCAGGAACAGTCAAAGTCACTGAAATGCTTGGTAAGACACTTGATCATTTACTTTCTGCTCTGCTTGTCTTAAAACTTATTTCCTACTCCCTTCTCACAAAAAAAGAAAAAAAAAATCTAAGTTGTAACATTACCTTTTTCCCCTAGAATATCCTGACTATGAACTTGATGAAAGATACCAGGAAGGTGTCTTTGTAAGACAAGGTGGAGTCATCAGACTTTCCATACCAATCAAAGGAAAACCATTCCCAATATGTAAATGGACCAAGGAAGGCCTTGATATTAGTAAGCGTGCCATGATTGCAACATCTGAAACACACACTGAGCTTGTGATCAAAGAAGCAGACAGAGAAGATTCTGGAACTTATGACTTGGTTCTGGAAAACAAATGTGGCAAGAAGACTGTTTATATCAAGGTCAAGGTGATAGGAAGTCCCAATACTCCAGAAGGGCCACTTGAATATGACGACATCCAAGCCCGCTCTGTAAGGGTCAGCTGGAGACCTCCAGCTGATGATGGTGGTGCCGACATCTTAGGCTACATCCTTGAGAGAAGAGAAGTGCCTAAGGCTGCCTGGTATACCATTGATTCCAGAGTCCGTGGCACATCTCTAGTGGTAAAAGGCCTCAAAGAAAATGTGGAATACCATTTCCGTGTTTCAGCAGAAAACCAGTTTGGCATAAGCAAGCCCTTGAAATCTGAGGAGCCAGTCATACCCAAAACACCACTGAGTAAGTATTCTCTCAACCCCAAAATTACAAAAATTATTTCAGTATTCTTTTGTTTTTTAAATGAAAGCTCAAAAGATTTGGGACCATACTCTGACACATATGCTTTCCACTTTGTTTATAGATCCTCCAGAGCCCCCGAGCAATCCTCCAGAAATACTTGATGTGACCAAGAGTTCTGTTAGCTTGTCCTGGTCCCGACCCAAAGATGATGGTGGCTCTCGAGTCACAGGCTACTACATTGAACGCAAGGAGACATCCACTGACAAGTGGGTGAGACACAACAAGACTCAGATAACCACCACAATGTACACGGTCACTGGGCTTGTTCCCGATGCTGAATATCAGTTCCGCATCATCGCACAGAATGATGTCGGCCTAAGTGAAACCAGCCCTGCATCTGAACCAGTTGTTTGCAAAGATCCATTTGGTAAGGAAAGAGTTTCCCAATGGACTAAAAGCAGAGCGGCAAGCCATCTTTAGTCTTTTCCTCTTATTTCTCCAGTAAATCTAATTCTCTTTTCAATTGTCTCCAAATATTCCAGACAAACCAAGTCAACCAGGAGAACTTGAGATTCTTTCAATATCTAGAGATAGTGTCACTTTACAATGGGAGAAACCCGAATGTGATGGTGGCAAAGAAATCCTTGGATACTGGGTTGAATATAGACAGTCTGGAGATAGCGCCTGGAAGAAGAGCAATAAGGATCGTATCAAGGACAAGCAATTCACAATAGGAGGGTTGCTGGAAGCTACTGAATATGAATTCAGGGTTTTTGCTGAAAATGAGACTGGCCTTAGTAGACCTCGAAGAACAGCAATGTCTATAAAGACTAAACTAACATGTAAGTTGTCTTTAGCTCTCTATTTATGATTGACAAACTAAACATATTAAGACAAATTCCTTCTCTATATTAAGTAGAACTCTTACAAGCTTTCTTAAAGAACAAGTGTTTGAAAAACAATTGTTCAGCCGGGCATGGTGGCACACGCTTGTAATCCCAGTACTTGGGAGGCTAAGACAGGAGGATCTGGGTTTGTGGCCAGCCTCAGCTACTTAGTGAGGCCCTCCACAACTTAGTGAGACCCTGTTTCAAAATAAAGAATAAAAAGTAGGACTGGGGGTGGAGCTTGGAGGTAGAATGCCCCTGGGTTCAATCCCAGTACTGAAAAAAAAAAAAAAAACAAGAAAAGCAATGGTTCACTTTGGCATATGTGCATGTAGGGGATAACTGATTAGTTCTCTAAGAAGCCATTCTAGGCACATAACAGATGTTAGGTGCAGTGAATGAAGCACATTTTTCCTCTAATGCAATGTTTTGTTTTGTTTTTTTCACCTTCTAGCAAGATTTGAAGCATTAATAAATGCACCCAACTTTAGTGAACCTAAGAGCAAGAATACCATAGGTTTATAGAGAACTCTTTTCATCAAAATCTTATATTGTTATTGCCTTCCCAATCATAAAGAGAAAAATCACACTACATTGATGTGTTCAATTAGTCCATTGTCCACATGGCCTAGGAAAATGGCCACAAAGAATCTATAAAAATTAGACTTATATGTATCTCAGCAGGCTAAATTCATACCTCATGTATAAGGGTGGAAGATTATAGATTCAGTCATAACAGTGCATTTAATATTATGTTTCATCTCCTTCAGCTGGAGAGGCCCCAGGAGTACGTCAAGAAATGAAGGATGTTACCACCAAATTGGGTGAACCTGCCCAGCTCTCATGCCAGATTGTCGGAAGGCCTCTTCCTGACATTAAATGGTACCGATTTGGTAAGGAGCTCATACAAAGCCGGAAATACAAAATGTCTTCAGATGGCCGCACACATACTCTGACAGTAATGACAGAGGAACAAGAAGATGAAGGTGTTTATACCTGCATAGCTACCAATGAAGTTGGAGAAGCAGAAACCAGTAGTAAGCTTCTTCTACAAGCAGCACCGCAATTCCATCCTGGTTACCCACTGAAAGAGAAATATTATGGTGCTGTGGGTTCTACACTTCGACTTCATGTGATGTACATTGGTCGCCCAGTACCTTCCATGACTTGGTTCCATGGCCAGAAACTTTTGCAAAACTCAGAAAACATTACTATTGAGAATACTGAGCACTATACTCATCTCGTGATGAAGAACGTCCAGCGTAAAACTCATGCTGGGAAATATAAAGTACAGCTCAGCAATGCTTTAGGAACAGTTGATGCCACACTTGATGTGGACATACAAGGTATTTGATTTCTGCTTTCAGCAATTTTATTTTTAAAAACAAAAATCTTGAGGAACATGCTCTGAAAACCACTACAATTGAATTCTATCCCAACAGATAAACCAGACAAACCTACAGGACCAATCGTGATTGAAGCTCTACTGAAGAACTCTGTGGTGATCAGCTGGAAACCTCCTGCCGATGATGGCGGCTCCTGGATCACCAATTATGTGGTGGAGAAGTGTGAGGCCAAGGAGGGGGCTGAATGGCAATTGGTGTCTTCAGCCATCTCAGTGACAACCTGTAGAATTGTGAACCTCACAGAAAATGCGGGCTATTATTTCCGGGTTTCAGCTCAGAACACCATGGGCATCAGTGATCCCCTAGAGGTTTCCTCAGTTGTGATCATTAAGAGTCCATTTGGTGAGTATGACCTCATTCCTCTCTATTTCTTATCTCATGTGGTAAGATCTGGGTTTTACATAAAACTCTTGAACAGAAATAAATTTGGAAAGGAAATAGCAAAGATTTAGGTAAAGTTCAGTGCCTTGGCTCTCATTTTAATTGAATGTTCACATATCTAAAGGTGGAAATATAAACTCTATTCCCTTCTTTCTTACAAAAGAATTTTGTTGTTAAGTTTCTTAGCATAAAGTAATCAGTTTCATCTGTCTGGAATAGCTATTTGTGTGTGGTGCTGTGGATTGAACCCAGGGGCATTCTAGCTCCAAGCTACACCCCCAGTCTCATTTTATTTTTTTATTGGGAAACAGGGTCTCACTTACTTGCTAAGGGTCTTTCTAAGTTGATGAATCTGGCTTCAAACCTGTAATCCTCCTGTCTCAGCTTCACAAGTACTAGGATTACAGATATGTGTCACCATGCCTAGCTAGAATAGCTATTTTTAATAGAACTTTGGAATCATTCCATTTTTAAAAATTAGCTTTTAATAATGATCCCTATTTCACCTCATGACACAATTTTTTTTTCTTTTAATAGAAAAGCCAAATGCTCCTGGCAAACCAACTATTTCTGCTGTCACAAAAGATTCTTGTGTTGTGGCTTGGAAGCCACCTTCCAGTGATGGAGGTGCAAAGATTAGAAATTACTACCTTGAGAAGCGTGAGAAGAAGCAGAATAAATGGATTGCTGTGACAACAGAAGAAATTCGAGAAACTGTCTTTTCAGTGCAAAACCTTATTGAAGGTCTTGAATATGAGTTCCGTGTGAAATGTGAAAATCTCGGTGGGGAAAGCGAATGGAGTGAAATATCAGAACCTGTCACTCCCAAATCTGATGTCCCAATTCAGGCACCCCACTTTAAAGAGGAACTGAGAAACCTAAATGTGAGATACCAGAGCAATGCTACTTTGGTCTGCAAAGTGACCGGTCATCCAAAACCCATTGTGAAATGGTACAGACAAGGCAAAGAAATCATTGCGGATGGATTAAAGTACAGGATTCAAGAATTTAAGGGTGGTTACCACCAGCTCATCATTGCAAGCGTCACAGACGATGATGCCACAGTTTACCAAGTCAGAGCTACCAACCAAGGGGGATCTGTGTCTGGCACTGCCTCCTTGGAAGTAGAAGGTAAACAATGAGTAAACATTAGCTTGGTGTTACAAAGCCTATCATTAATTTGCGGGGGTGCACTTAAATAGTCAGATGTTGCTAAATCATATTCTTTTTTTTTTTTTTCTTCTGATACAGTTCCAGCTAAGATACACTTGCCTAAGAATCTTGAAGGCATGGGGGCAGTTCATGCTCTCCGAGGTGAGGTGGTCAGCATCAAGATCCCATTCAGTGGCAAACCAGATCCCGTGATCACCTGGCAGAAAGGTCAAGATCTTATTGACAATAATGGCCACTACCAAGTTATTGTCACGAGATCCTTCACATCGCTTGTTTTCCCCAATGGAGTAGAGAGGAAAGATGCTGGTTTCTATGTGGTCTGTGCTAAAAACAGATTTGGAATCGATCAAAAGACAGTTGAACTGGATGTGGCTGATGTTCCTGACCCACCCAGAGGAGTCAAAGTTAGTGATGTCTCCCGAGATTCTGTCAACTTAACGTGGACAGAGCCAGCTTCTGATGGTGGCAGCAAAATCATCAACTATATTGTTGAAAAATGTGCAACTACTGCCGAAAGATGGCTCCGTGTAGGACAGGCCCGAGAAACACGTTACACCGTGATCAACTTATTTGGAAAAACAAGTTACCAGTTCCGGGTAATAGCTGAAAATAAGTTTGGCTTGAGCAAGCCTTCCGAGCCTTCAGAACCAACTATAACCAAGGAAGATAAGACTAGAGCGTTGAACTATGATGAAGAGGTAGATGAAACCAGAGAAGTTTCCATGACTAAAGCATCTCACTCTAAAACCAAGGAACTCTATGAGAAATATATGATCGCTGAAGATCTTGGACGCGGTGAGTTTGGAATTGTCCACCGTTGTGTTGAAACAGCCTCAAAGAAGACATTCATGGCCAAATTTGTTAAAGTCAAAGGGACTGATCAAGTTCTGGTAAAGAAGGAGATTTCCATCCTAAACATTGCGAGGCACAGAAACATCTTATACCTCCATGAGTCATTTGAAAGCATGGAAGAATTAGTTATGATCTTTGAGTTCATATCGGGACTCGACATATTTGAACGCATTAACACAAGTGCATTTGAACTGACTGAAAGAGAAATTGTAAGCTATGTGCGCCAAGTCTGCGAAGCACTTGAGTTCTTACATAGTCATAATATTGGGCACTTTGACATTAGACCAGAAAATATCATTTACCAAACAAGAAGAAGTTCCATTATTAAAATAATAGAATTTGGTCAGGCCCGTCAGCTGAAGCCAGGGGACAACTTCAGGCTTCTGTTCACTGCCCCTGAATACTATGCACCTGAAGTCCACCACCATGATGTTGTCAGCACAGCCACAGATATGTGGTCACTTGGTACACTGGTGTATGTGCTGCTGAGTGGTATCAACCCATTCCTGGCTGAAACTAACCAACAGATAATTGAGAATATCATGAATGCTGAATATACTTTTGATGAAGAAGCATTCAAAGACATTAGCCTTGAAGCCATGGACTTTGTTGATCGACTATTAGTGAAAGAGAGAAAGTCTCGCATGACAGCATCTGAGGCACTCCAGCACCCATGGCTGAAGCAGAGGCTAGAAACAGTTAGTACTAAAGTCATCCGCACATTAAAACACCGGCGTTACTACCACACCCTGATCAAGAAAGACCTCAATATGGTTGTGTCAGCTGCCAGGATCTCCTGTGGTGGTGCCATTCGATCTCAGAAGGGAGTGAGCGTCGCTAAAGTTAAAGTGGCATCCATTGAAATTGGCCCAGTTTCTGGGCAGATAATGCATGCCGTTGGTGAAGAGGGAGGACATGTCAAATATGTATGCAAAATTGAAAATTATGATGAATCTACCCAAGTGAGCTGGTATTTTGGTGTCAGACAACTGGAGAACAGTGAGAAATATGAAATCACCTACGAAGATGGAGTGGCCACCATGTTTATCAAAGATATTACCAAATTCGATGATGGCACCTACAGATGCAAAGTAGTCAATGACTATGGTGAAGACAGTTCTTATGCAGAGCTGTTTGTTAAAGGTGTGAGAGAAGTCTATGACTATTACTGCCGTAGAACCATGAAGAAAATCAAGCGCAGAACAGATACGATGAGACTCCTGGAGAGGCCCCCAGAATTTACCCTGCCACTCTATAACAAGACAGCTTATGTGGGTGAAAATGTCCGGTTTGGAGTAACTATAACTGTCCACCCAGAACCTCGTGTAACATGGTATAAATCAGGCCAGAAAATAAAACCAGGTGATGATGATAAGAAGTACACATTTGAGTCCGACAAGGGTCTTTACCAGTTAACAATCAACAGTGTAACAATGGATGATGATGCCGAGTATACTGTGGTGGCAAGGAACAAATATGGCGAGGACAGCTGTAAAGCAAAGCTGACTGTAACCCTCCATCCACCTCCGACAGATACTACCCTAAGACCCATGTTCAAACGGCTACTGGCAAACGCAGACTGCCAAGAAGGCCAAAGTGTCTGCTTTGAGATCAGGGTGTCTGGCATCCCCCCACCGACATTAAAATGGGAGAAAGATGGACAGCCACTGCCTCTCGGACCTCACATTGAAATTGTCCATGAAGGCTTGGATTACTATGCTTTGCACATCAGGGATACTTTGCCTGAAGACACAGGATACTACAGAGTCACAGCCACAAACACAGCTGGATCCACCAGCTGCCAGGCTCATTTACAAGTGGAACGCTTGAGATACATCAAACAGGAATTCCAGAGTAAGGAGGAACGTGAACGACATGTCCAAAAACAGATTGACAAGACACTGAGAATGGCAGAAATCCTTTCTGGAACTGAAACTGTGGCACTGACACAGGTAGCCCAAGAGGCTCTGAGAGAAGCTGCCATCCTTTACAAACCAGCTGTAAGCACCAAGACCGTAAAAGGGGAGTTCCGACTTGAGACAGAAGAAAAGAAGGAGGAGAGAAAATTCCGCATGCCTTATGAAGTACCAGAGCCACGCAAGAAAAGACAGACCACTGTAGAAGAAGACCAACGCATTAAGCAGTTTGTGCCCATGTCGGACATGAAATGGTATAAAAAGATACGTGATCAGTTTGAAATGCCTGGGAAACTGGACCCCCTTGTACAGAAAAGACCCAAGCGCATCCGCCTTTCCAGATGGGAACAGTTCTACGTGATGCCTCTCCCACGCATTACGGATCAATACAGACCGAGGTGGCGGATTCCCAAACTCTCCCAAGATGACCTTGAAATCGTGAGACCCGCCCGCCGGCGTACACCTTCTCCTGAATATGACTTCTATTACAGACGCAGGAGACGTTCTCTGGGTGACATCTCAGACGAAGAATTGCTCCTTCCCATCGATGACTACCTAGCAATGAAAAGAACAGAGGAAGAGAGGCTGCGTCTTGAAGAAGAGCTTGAGTTAGGTTTTTCAGCTTCACCACCCAGCCGAAGCCCTCCACGTTTTGAGCTTTCTAGCCTACGGTACTCTTCCCCACAAGCTCATGTCAAGGTGGAGGAAACGAGAAAAGACTTCAGATATTCCACCTATCACATCCCTACGAAGGCTGACATGAGTACAAGTTACGCAGAACTGCAGGAGCGGCACGCCCGGGCCTCGTACCGACAGCCAAAGCAGCGGCAGAGGATCATGGCTGAGAAAGAGGATGAAGAGCTGCTCCGGCCGATCACTACCACCCAGCGTCTCTCAGAATACCATAGTGAGCTCGACCACATGGCCAAGGAAGAGAAATCTAAAAAGAAATCAAGACGACAGAGAGAAGTAACCGAAATAACAGAAATCGAGGAAGAATACGAAATCTCAAGACGGGCCAAAAGAGAATCCTCCTCATCGGCATCTCGACTGCTGAGGCGTCGGCGCTCCCTGTCTCCCACTTATATAGAGTTAATGAGGCCAGTGTCCGAGTTGATCCGGTCACGTCCACCACCAGAGGAATATGAAGATGACTTAGAAAGAAGGTCGCCTACTCCAGAGAGAACTCGCCCACGTTCCCCCAGCCCTGTGTCAAGCGAGCGATCACTCTCAAGATTTGAGAGGTCTGCGAGATTTGATATCTTCTCCAGGTATGAGTCCATGAAAGCTGCTTTAAAGACTCAGAAGACATCGGAAAGAAAGTATGAAGTTTTGAGTCAGCAGCCTTTCACGCTGGACCACGCCCCTCGAATCACATTGAGAATGCGCTCCCACAGGGTGCCCTGTGGCCAGAATACACGCTTCATCTTAAATGTTCAGTCTAAGCCAACTGCCGAGGTGAAGTGGTTCCACAATGGTGTGGAACTCCAGGAGAGCAGTAAGATTCACTACACCAACACGAGTGGTGTCCTGACCCTGGAAATTCTGGATTGTCATAGTGAGGACAGTGGAACCTACCGTGCTGTGTGCACCAACTACAAAGGTGAGGCTTCTGACTATGCGACCTTGGACGTAACAGGAGGGGATTATACCACCTATGCGTCCCGGCGCAGAGATGAAGAGGTCCCCAGATCAGTCTTCCCTGAGCTGACGAGAACAGAGGCATATGCAGTTTCCTCCTTTAAGAAGACATCTGAGATGGAAGCTGCTTCTTCTGTCAGGGAAGTGAAATCAGAGATGACAGAGACAAGAGAAAGCCTCTCTTCCTATGAGCACTATGCTTCTGTAGAAAAGAAGAGCACTGCACGAGAAGAAAAGTCACTGGAAGAAAAGTCCACAACCAGAAAGATTAAGACTACACTGGCAGCAAGAATTCTAACAAAGCCACGGTCCATCACCGTCTACGAAGGCGAGTCTGCAAGGTTTTCTTGTGATACAGATGGTGAGCCGGTACCAACTGTGACCTGGCTGCGTGGAGGACAAGTGATAAGTACTTCCGCTCGCCACCAAGTGACCACCACAAAGTACAAGTCGACCTTTGAGATCTCTTCAGTGCAGGGTTCTGACGAGGGCAGCTACAGTGTGGTGGTAGAAAACAGTGAAGGGACACAGGAGGCACAGTTTACCTTGACTGTTCAAAAGGCCAGGGCTCCCGAAAAGGCTGTGACATCACCACCCAGAGTCAAATCCCCAGAGCCTCGGATAAAATCCCCAGAAGCAGTCAAGTCTCCCAAAAGAGTAAAGTCTCCAGAACCAGTGACTTCACATCCAAAAGCTGTATCACCCACAGAGACAAAGCCCACACCAACAGAGAAAGTCCAGCAGCTGCCAGTCTCTGCCCCACCAAAGATAGCTCGGCCCCTGAAAGCAGAAGCTTCTAAAGACATCGCAAAGCTGACCTGTGCAGTTGAAAGTAGCGTACTATGTGCAAAAGAGGTCACCTGGTACAAAGATGGCAAGAAACTGAAGGAAAATGGTCATTTCCAGTTTCATTATGCTGCAGATGGTACCTATGAACTCAAAATTCATAATCTTACTGAATCTGACTGTGGAGAATATGTTTGTGAGATTTCTGGTGAAGGTGGAACTTCTAAAACTAGCTTCCAATTTACTGGACAGGCCTTTAAGAGTATCCATGAGCAGGTCGCAAGCATATCAGAAACTAAGAAATCTGCTCAGAAAACTGCAGAGTCAACAGAAGCCAAGATATCTGCTCAGAAAACTGCAGAGTCAACAGAAACCAAGGTTTCTGCTCAGAAAACTGCAGAGTCAACAGAAACCAAGGTTTCTGCTCAGAAAACTACTGAGTCAAAAGAAACCAAGAAAATTGAGCCAAAAGCTCCTGAGCCAATTTCCTCGAAGCCAGTAATTGTTACTGGGCTTCAGGATACAACAGTTTCTTCAGGAAGCGTTGCTAAATTCACAGTTAAAGCTACTGGAGAACCCCAGCCAACTGTTGCCTGGACAAAGGATGGAAAGGTAACCAGTTCTTAAATGTCCCATAAATGTGTTTTCTAAAAAATTAACCTCTCCTTATCCCCAACTTCCAAAGAAAATTTAAAAATAAGTCACTTTTAAAAATTCAAATCACTTGCATTCCACAGGCTATCACACAAGGAGGTAAATATAAATTCTCTGAAGACAAAGGAGGATTCCTCTTAGAAATTCATAAGACTGAAACTTCTGACAGTGGACTCTATACTTGCATAGTAACAAATTCAGCTGGATCTGTGTCTTCCAGCTGCAAATTAACAATAAAAGGTAGGTTGGCTTTTGTTCTTAAGCAACATTTTCCAGAGAATAGTATTAAAAAAACATTTCTTAATATCCCCCATCACACACAGATACACAAGAAAATTTATATTTAAAATCTTTTTTCTAATTCCAGAATTCCATTTATACACAAATGTAGAAACAAACATCGTTAAAGTTAATGTGTACTTTTGCATGAGCATGAAAAGCATGCCTAATTATATAAAATTTTACAAGCAAGCCTCTGTTCCCAGGGATATGTAAGAATAAAGTCAGATATATAGACAAAATGGTACTGCTTCCCTAAACCTTCGCTCTTGCTATTTTTCCAAAGCAGCACAGTGTTAAAAAATTTTGTTTCAGCCGGGCGTGGTAACGCACGCTTGTAATCCCAGCATTTGGGAGGCTGAGACCAGAGGATTCCGGTTCGCGGCCAGCCTCAGCTATCTAGTGAGGCCCTCCACAACTTAGTGAGACCCTGTTTCAAAATAAAGAATAAAAAATAGGGCTGGGGGTATAGCTCGGAGGTAGAATGCCCCTGAGTTCAATCCCCAGTATTGCAAAAGAAAAAAAAAATTGTTTCCCCAGTTGAAATTAATTTGCTTTCATCTGTTTTTAATTTTTTAGTTACTCAAGGTCTCTTAAATTCACACATCTCCTAAATCTTTAGACTTTCTTTTGAAGACTATTTTTTCCTTAAGTCATAAAAATCATCTTCAACTTAGTTCAGTTTAAGGAATTATTTCCCTGATGTCAAAAGTCATAGAAGACAATTTTCCTAGAGTAGAACTGAGACAAAACTAGCACTCTCTCCATTGCATACACAAGTTGACATTTTTTTTTCTTTGACTCTACATTATACATATGCAAAATCTACAAGAATAAAGGGTGGGGGTCTCTTTCCAATTAAGTTTGCCTTACAGAAGTTTCTCTTTTTTAGCTGTAAAAGACACTGAGGCGCAGAAAGTATCTACCCAAAAGACCTCTGAAGTTACATCTCAGAAGAAAGCAGTTATCCAAGAGGAAATTTCCCAAAAAGCCCTAACCTCTGAAGAAATCAAGATGTCAGAGGTGAAATCTCAAGAAAAGTTAGCCTTCAAAGAAGAAAAATCAAAGGTTCTGATTTCTGAAGAAGTCAAGAAATCAGCAGCAACCTCCCTGGAAAAATCCATGGTCCATGAAGAGATCACTAAGACATCACAGGCCTCAGAAGAAGTTAAAACTCATGCTGAGATAAAAGCATTTTCTACTCACATGAGCATAACTGATGGTCAAAGAGTGACTCTAAAAGCCAACATTGTTGGTGCCACTGATGTGAAATGGGTACTGAATGGCATAGAGCTTCCTAACTCAGAGGAGTACAGGTACGGTGTCTCTGGCAGTGACCAGACCCTCACCATCAAGCAAGCCAGTCAGAGAGATGAGGGAATCCTCACCTGCATAGGCAAAACCAGTCAAGGAATCGTCAAGTGTCAGTATGATCTAACCTTGAGCGAGGAACTCTCGGACGCTCCAGCCTTCATCTCACAGCCCAGATCTCAAAATATTAACGAAGGACAAAATGTCCTCTTTTCTTGTGAAATCAGTGGGGAGCCATCTCCTGAAATAGAATGGTTTAAAAACAACCTGCCAGTAAGTTAAATGATAATTGCTGAAGAAAAATTTAAATATTACATCTACTGCTGAGAAATGTAAATACTGTTTCCTCTCTTTACTGTAGATTTCTGTTTCTTCGAATATCAGTGTAAGTCGCTCCAAAAATGTCTATACTCTTGAGATCCGAAATGCATCAGTAAGCGACAGTGGAAAATACACAATTAAGGCCAAAAACTTTCGTGGCCAATGTTCAGCTACTGCTTCCTTATCAGTCCTTCGTAAGTACATCTTTGCTACTTCCTTACTCACTTAAGACCTTTTTTTTTTGGGGGTGGGGGCTAAGCAGAGAAAACTCAATCTTGTTTAAATTACATGTGTAAGAGGGACAGGTATCCTGTGTGAATTCATCCTTTGAGTCAGTTTTTTTTTTTACAGCTAAACAGAAACTTGGATGTTAAATTTCAAAGTAAAGCAACCAATTGCCCTGCAACACTTTCAGAATGTACAATATGTCAATTGTTTTCTATATGACTAATCATATTTCTCCTAGTAAATCCTAGCACCTGCATGTAATATAATGATAGGAAATATAAGGATCCATTTCTTGGAGACATTGAGCTAGCTCTTGACAAATGTATGTATTTGCTTATGCTTCAACAGCAAATTGTTTGGGTGATGTTTCTGTGTGTGTAAGTTTGCATTTCTGTAAGTCGATGTCAGATGTCACCAATTAACCAGATGTCATTGATGTTCACTGTGTATCTGCTATGCCCCACAGCTCTAGTGGAAGAACCTTCCAGAGAGGTAGTTTTGAGGACAAGTGGTGACACGAGCTTGCAAGGAAGCTTCTCGTCTCAGTCAGTCCAAATGTCTGCCTCTAAGCAAGAGGCCTCCTTCAGCAGTTTCAGCAGCAGCAGTGCTAGCAGCATGACTGAGATGAAATTTGCAAGCATGTCTGCCCAAAGCATGTCCTCCATGCAAGAGTCCTTTGTAGAAATGAGTTCCAGCAGTTTTATGGGAAAATCTAGCATGACACAACTGGAAAGCTCAACTAGTAGAATGCTTAAAGCAGGCATAAAAGGTGAGCAATAAAATTACTGGTAGAGGTATACCAGCCAAGTAGCATGGTGTAGTCTTTAGTACATTCAATTCGGTAGAGAGCAAATCATTATTGTTTCAGTGATCCTAAAACTTTTTTGTTGTTGTTCCATAAAGGAATTCCGCCTAAAATCGAAGCACTTCCCTCTGATATCAGCATCGATGAAGGCAAAGTTCTAACAGTAGCCTGCGCCTTTACGGGGGAACCTACCCCAGAAATCACATGGTCCTGTGGTGGAAGAAAGATTCAAAACCAAGAACAACAAGGGCGATTCCACATTGAAAACACAGATGACCTGACAACCCTAATCATCATGGACGTACAGAAACAAGACGGCGGACTTTATACCCTGAGCCTCGGGAACGAATTCGGATCTGACTCTGCCACTGTGAATATAAATATTCGCTCCATTTAAGAGAGCCTGTGCTCTCCGTACTCTACATTCATTCTTAACTTTTCACAAACGATTCACATGGACTAATCTTTCTGATCTGTAAATATTTTTTAAAAAGTAGTTTTGTATCCACCAATATGAGTCAAAATTCAAAAATGTGCATTTCAATCTTTCATAATTGTTGACCTAAGAATATTATACATTCACTAACAACATGTACATACTGTATATAGCCGGACTGACGGTTATAAAGTTTTGTACCATTTATTTTATGACATTTTACACTGTAACTTTTGAAACTAACTGTTGGTAGGAGAAAGTTTCTCATGGAACGAATACCCTGCACAACACTCCATCAATCTTTGTGCCTCAACATACTGTTGATGTCTAAGTATGCCTCAGTGGGTCGAGAAATTCCCCACTGAAGATGTCCTGTCCACCTCAAAGATGCTGCTGCTGCACATGTCTCCTGACATGTGCACCAATACCTATTGAATCAGAAATGTAAGGCATTGGTGATGTTTGCATTTACCCTCCTGTAAGCAGCACTTTAACGTCTTACATTTTCTCTGATGATGTCACTCTTAAAATTATCATGACAAATACTACCAGAGCAAAGTGTAACGGCCAACACTTTGTTCGCCCATTTTACACTGTCTCTGCCATAGAGGGTGCCTGTGTAGCTTGGAAAAGTACCATCTCCTGGCCATCCCTCATTTAACCAAGCTATCCAGGTATTCCTATGCCAGAGCAGTGCAACCCCTGGAGGTCCCGGGTGCAGCCAATGCCTTTTGTGTGGTAGCTCTAAATTTAAATTTCACCTGAAAAACTGGGCAACTAAGCAATGAGCCACAGCAAAGAAGAAAGCACAACAACAAAATAAAGCTGTCGTTAAATTAAAAACAGTATTACCAACTGCCCAAAATGTCAATTCGATATAGTCTATTCATGCACGTAGAAATTCAATTGTTAGTTATAATTGTTGGACCTCCTTGAGATAGTAACAACAAAATAAAGCAAGCAATCTGCACCTCAAAAATATGTGGCTGGTTATTTTCTGTGGGATTCTGGGGAGGGGAGGCATGCACTTCCACGCAGCACATAAATGCTCATAGATGAAGCAGCTCAACTTCAAATAAGTCCATGTTAATAAGTTCCTTTAGGCAAATATTTAAGGTAGTGTATTGGATGCCTTCAGCAATTTTGTTTTAAAGGTCTAGATATAGTTCTCATGGAAAAATTTACCCTCAAAAATTTGTCTTCTAAACTTATCAAGAAAAATTGTCTTACAGGAGCCAATTCGACTCAATTCAAAGATACCGAATACCTACAATTCACAGTATTTTGTGTTAGACACCACAGGAAATAATGCAAAGCTGAGTGAGATGATATGGATCCTATCCATGGAGACGTATAATGAACAGAAAGCAGGTACAGGGAAAATGATCTGCTGTGCAGCTGAGTCCATACTGACTACTACGGCTCCTAGCAGACACAATAAAGGATCTCAGGTCCAAAGAACCTATTTTAAATAGTGTAGCTCTACCATGACTTTTGAAACTGATGCTAGATTAAAAAAAAATAAAAATAAAAATAAATAAAAGCTAGTGCCATAAAAACCTGTATTTGTCCACTTCAATTAGCTAATAGTAATTGTAAATCCATGGTGTTATTTGCCCAAATTGACCTCCTTAACATAATTGCAAGTGGCTAAAACTGAAGTAAAGATATTGTTGCCTTTTATTCTCCAAAGGAAAATCTTCGATCTTCATTAGTTTATTCAGCAAATTTTCTGCCTCAAATCAGAGTCCCTAAAATTAGAGCCCAGATCAGATTCTTTCTCTTTTTTGGCATGTGCCTGTGTGTGTTGGGGAAGGGGTGGGGGTCGGGGGATATTGAACCCAGGGGCAGGCATTCTACTTCTGAGCTAAACCCCTAGCCCTTTTTAAATTTATTTTTTGCTTTGAAACAGGGTCTCTAGATTGCCAAGAGTCTCCCTAAATTGCTGAATCTAGTCTAGTTCTAAGTACTGGGATTACAGGAAAGCACCACCACCCTGGCCCAGCCCAGATTCTTGAGCTTTGGCTGTTTAATTGCCTTAGATAACAGAAAACCACCCTGCCCATCAGGTGCTTCTCTCCACCTGCTCACCTGGAAAGTTAATGTTCCCTAATAAAGACAGGGAGGGTCTGGCATGGTGATGCATGCTTATAATCACAGAATTTAGGAGGCTGAGACAGGAGGAGCACAGGTTTGGGGCCAACCTCAGCTACTTAGTAAGGGCCTCTGTAACTCAGACCCCGTTTCAAAATAAATTTAAAAATAAGGAGGTGTACCTCGGAGGTAGAATGCCCCTGGGAGACAGGGAGGGATTACTCCGGGGTGGGCATGGTGAGGGAAGCAGGCAGACAGGGCTGAGGACCCCATCTCACAGGGAACATCAGTCCTACCACAGCATCCATCCCAGCCAGGAGCAAGGGGAACACTCTTTGGTACCCCCTTACTAGCTAGTCAACAGGTACAAGCTGCGAACTTGGGGAGGGAAGGGAGAGTGGCAATGGAGGAAAAGAACCTTCCAGGTGGGCAGGAAAGGAGGCGCACCTGCTGGGCACAGCTATTCTCTTCCCGATAGAGCAGCTAACACACAAGAAACCAGGGAGGAAGGACGAGGTACACATACCCCAGAGCATCTGGATGGACAGAGCCAACAGCATCTACCACACCATCTTACATCGTTAAGTGTCTAGTCATACTTCAAAATGAGAGACAGCTCTGCCAAGGCAATTTCCTGAGAATGGTTTTCCCAGCCTTGACGTGTTAATGTACTCACAATGTCCCGGCCACAGCCGACTTTCAGTCTGTATCGCTAAGAACCCCAAAGGACTTTGCCTTCTCTGCATTTGCAGCTCCCGGTTCCCTGAAGCCCAGTGTGGGCCTGGAAGAGAGGTAGGACAGCGAGGAAAAACAGCAGCCGGGACGGGGTAACACGCCTCAGGCAAGGACTGACTTCCTTTTATACCTCAGCTGAAGCCCACCTCCTCCAAAAGTCAGCGGTGTGGCCATATGGGCGCAGGTGCCAGGATTGCTGGGGAGGATCCTGGGAAGTCAGCAGCACTCCAACTAGAGTGGCCAGGCCCCAATCCTAGGTTTTCCAGCCAGATAACCCCAAGATAAGGGGTTTGGGTTCTGAAAACTGTGCTTCCCGCGGAGGTGGCGGTATTCTAGCTCCAGCTGCCAGACTTTCAGCAACCCCCAAAGTAGCTCCTCAACACCACCGCCTCATTTCCAAGTCAGACGGGCTCTCTCACTTCTTGTTATGAGGGGGCAACAGAAAGCAGCGAGCCAGAGCTCTTGCTCCCTGGTTCCAACCCATAAAATCTATGAGTAATTCTATCACCCTGCCCCTGTTTTTCCCTGAATTCTTCTAATATATAGACCACATAATAAACAGAATGTTACTGTTACACACTTGCCTTCAGAACCCTGAGTACCCCGCTCAAACCTAGGACCTGCTATTTACTAATTGGTGTGACTTGGGGCACATTACTCAATTCTATTCCTCGATGTTCTCATCCATGAAATAGGAATAACAGGAACCTCACTGGATTGTTGTGAAGATTAGACAAGTTACTGCACCTAAAATTCAGAGCACTGCTTAGCATGACAGTAAGTAAGAGCAATCATCATATTAGGGACCACTATGTAGAATCTTTTAAAGACCAAAGAAGCAGCATTTCAAAAGGAACCGAGCATAGGTCTCACTGGTACTCCCTAAATGTGTTAGTCTGCAAAGGTGGCTGGAATGAAGTACCACTAACTGGGTGTATACAGCACAAACTAACTCATACTCCTAAAAGCTAAAGCCCAGATATCAAGGTGTCCACAGGGTTGGTTCATTCTGAGGGCATAGAGGGAAGGTCTGTTCATGGCCTCTCTTCTTTGCTGTCTTCATGTTCACGTGGCATTTTCTCTGTATTCATGTTTGTGTCCAAATTTCCCATTTTTAGAAAGACACCAGCCATCTTGGATTAGAGTTCATTCTAATTACCTCACTTTGACTTCATTACCTCTGCAAAGACCCTGTCTCCAATAAGGCACTTCCTGTGGTACTGCAGGTTGAGAGTCCAATATATCATGTGCAGAGGGACATACTAGGACAACACATTTCTACAGGAAATGTTTTGGTAGACTGTCTCAAAAGGTAGATTTATTCTCTTTCCAATAATAGCTAATTATATAGATGAACCATGTAGACATAGGAAGGTAAGTCAGAAATGGCCAGGAAAACAACAGATTAAATCAACTGTTTGCATGGTGACTGATTCAGTAAAAACATCTTATGTTCCTGCTTCAGGAAGAGTAATTTTTATTACTCTGCCCCAAATGTAATTTTGATATTTGGGCAAAGAAAGTCCAGCTTCCTTGTATTAGGAAAAAAACTTTGTCTGCTAGATAAATAGGAAGATTTTGGAATTTGGCCCATGGATTTTCATCCTAAGGTTATTGTTATGGTTTGGATCTGGAATGCCCCCCCCAAATGCTCATGTGTTGGCAAAGCAGTAATGTTCCCAGGTGAACTGAGTTATGAGGCCTCTAACCTTATTAGTCAATAAATCCATTTGAGCTGGGCATGGTGGAGCACACTTGAAATCCCAGTACTTGGGAGGCTGACAGGAGGATTGTAGGTTCACGGCCAGCCTCAGCAACTTGTGAGGAGACCCTGTTTCAAAATAAAGAATAAAATAGGAACAGGGGTGTAGCTCAGAGGTAGAATACCCGTGTTCAATCCCCAGTACCACACACACACAAAAAAAATTAGATATTCATTTGATGGATTAATAATCACTGTAAGCAGGTAGCTGGAGGAGATGGGTCACTGTGGCCTTCTGGACTTCATCTCTGGTCCCTCCATCTCTCTACTTCCTGGCTTCCTTGAGCTAAGCCTCTTTCCTCTGCCACACCCTGTCTCTATGATGTTTCTGTCTGCATTGGAACCTACTGACCATGGACTGAACCTTTCCTTCTCTAAGTTGTTCTTGTCAGGAATTTTGGTCACAGTGACGCAAAGCTAATATAGTTATAAGATGGGAAAGCTTGGTTTTATGCCTTTGGGTATTTCCGGGTTGGTGCTTCCCAAACTGTTCCTCAAAGTGTCTAGGCCATCTGAGAAATTCCTGCACACAGTTCCTCCTAAAAAGAGGCGGTGGTGAACCCACCTTATGAAACCTCTGTGAAGATTCTGATGATCAGAATTCCTTTCCTTCTGCAGCCAGGAGAGGCTGTTAACGTACCTTGTAAACAGTTTCTCCCTCTCAAACCAGGTACTGCTGTACCAGCAGAGCCTCAAAGATAAATGCTTCTTGCTATGAATGAAATAGGTGCAAATTCCAAGTGAAAGGGTAGGTGCCCAGGGATGTTGAGGAGATTTTGACAATAGATAGCCTTGAGGAAGAACACAGGGACAGAATTCTTGCCTGCATTTGTCACATGTGAACGAAATCAGCTTGTGGTTGGCAGCTGCCAGTTGGCACCACCATAATCCACTTTTAGATTTTGGTCAGGTGAGGGACACAGGTACTCCTCAGGCCCCAACCTGCTGAGAAACCCAGTCTGCCTCTATAAGGGAGGCTAGCTGTTCCTCCTCCAATTCCTCTTCCTTGCTTAGAACAACTCAAAGAAGCTGGAGAGAAGAGACACCAGTATGGTTTAGATATGGAATGTCCATCAGAAATGCTGTGTTGGCAATGCTGCAAGGCCCAGAGGTGGGGCACAGCTGGAGGAGGGGGTCATTAGGGGCATGACCTTGAGGGCCATATCTGCTGGACACTTCCTATCTGCTTCTGGTTGCCCTGAGCAAACAGCAGTCTTCCTCTACTACACCACTGCCTTGGAGTCTGCCGACCTTGGACCGAACCTCTGAAACTGGAGCCAAATAAACCTTTCCTCCTCTAAGTTGTTCTCATTAGGTATTTTGGTCACAGTGACAAAGAGACCTATCAGGACAAGACCAAACAAGATGAGCTGCCCTGTCCCAAGAAATAGATGGACTCCTGAAAAAACAAGGCCTGTGGTGGAGATACCCACCAAAAGGAAAGCTAGAAATGAACACTGAGATCCAGAGTCATTGAATAACATGCCCAAAGTCACATGGCTAGCTACAGACCTAAAATTAGAAACCAAGGCTTTGCATATCAATGGGGTCTTGTCGCCACTTCAGAACACCAAAAATCAAAGCTACTAGAGGGGTAAGAGGGCAAGAGCAGAGGGCTTTGCTCCATTTTAAGGACATTGTTGTTCTAGGACAGGATCAACAGCAAAACTCCTTCAGGATATTCCCTGAAAAAGAAAAAAAAAAAGACCCCCTCATTTTCAGGGTAGTGAATTAAATTTTTCTTCTTGGAAAGCTAAAGTCAGAGCCAGGCACAGTGACACCACCTGTAATTTCAGTATTTGGGAGGCTGAGACAGGATCGCAGGTTTGAGACTAGCCTTGGCAACTTAGTGAGGCCTTGTCTCAAAATAAAAATAGATAAAATAAATAGGGTTGGAAGTGTTGTTCAGAGGTAGAACAACCCTGGGAAGAGAAAAAAGAGGAGGAGGAGGAGGAGGAGGAGGAGGAGGAGGAGGAGGAGCAGCAGCAGCAGCAGCAGCAGCAGCAGCAGCAGCAGCCGCCACAGCTAAGGTCGGAAATACTGAACCCTTTAGGGGCATCTGCAAAAGTGCCAGGAAATAAGGTGCTTACTTGACCCAGTATGTCATCAAAAGGGGAAGCAGTGGGAGAGTCAGAAGTTCTCCAGAAACTACATTAATAGATCCTAAAATAAGACCAGAAACTAATCTTTCATTCTTCAAGGAGAAAGACATAGTAATCTGCCTCATTCTTGGGGGGCTAAGACTTCCTGGTACTATTGTCATAAGAGACCTTTCTTGAGTGGCAGGAGCTGGGCAAACATTTTTCAAAGCACATGGGCAATTCTGCTTTGTTCATTTCAGTTTGAGACTGCAATGAGTAAATTTCTTAAAGGGAAATTACTTTCTCTTTCAGAGAATTCTCAAAGTAAAGGCATGTGGATCTTGCAGCTGAAAGAAGACTTAAAAGCACTGTTGTCAGCCTGGTAGCCATTCTTTTAGCTGCTTTCTCTTTCCTTATCTCAGGGAAGAGTGGGTGGGTGGTGATGGTCTTCTCCTTTACAGCAGCTTCAGGTCAGGAAATCATCTCTAGCTATGAACCTGCTGATGCACGTGCACTCAGTGCTAGTTTTATCCTCCAACGCTATATGAAAGTGCCATGAGTTGCTTAAGACACAAAGCCAGAGAGAAGCAAAAGGCAGGGCAGATAAGGTCTGCATGTGCCCTAATGCCACCTCCAACTGTGCTTCTCAAACCTGAAAGTGCATGGGAATCACCAGAGGATCTTGTGAAAACGCAGAATCCTAAGCAAAACTGGGATGAGGCCTGAGAGTCTGCACTCCTTTTTCTGGTACTAGAGGCTAAACCCAGAGGTATTCTACATCTGGGCTACACCCCCCAGCCCTATTTTATTTTTTATTTTGAAACAGGGTCTCTCCTAAATTGCAGAGGGTCTTGCTAAGTTGCTGAGGCCAGCCTTGAACCTGTGATCCTCCCGTCTCAGCCTCCCAAGTACTGGGATTACAGGCATATGCAAATGAAGCAGATGCTGCTGATTCTCAAACTATAATAACAAGCTGGAGAAGTATTTGGCTTTTCAGGATGTTCAAGGACGGCCCCACACTTTAATGTAATGAAATATATAGAGGTGAGACAGATCTATCTATCTATATGTGTATATATACAGATATACACACACACATACCTACCTGTTTTTTAGTATAACAATCAGGGGTGAAAGTTTCCATTCAGCTCAGTAATTCTTGACTTTGGCTGCCCATTGAAATTACTGGGGAGTTTAAAAAAAAATACTGATGACTGGAACCCCAGAGGTTTTGCTGTAATTGGTTTGAGTCAGCCTAGACATTAGGAAGTTAAATGTACCCCCATTTAAATGGTTTAAGGATCAGCTTATTTGTCTAGCCAAAGATGAGGAGACCTGATCTAGACAAATAAGATGATCCACTTTACACTTTCATTTAAAGGTTGACTATGACTTCTAGTATATTTTCTTATATCACAGCACTAATTTGAAGCTAATCAATCAGATTTTACTTTTAAAGTGTGCAACAAACCAGTGTTACCTTTTTGAGAAGCAGAGGGCTATCCTTCCTTAAACTTTCAGAGCAGGCAGCACTTAAATTTTTCTTAATGATATGGCAAATTTATTAAACATTTTCCCCCACATTGTTCACATGGCTCAGTTTTATTGAATTTATAAAATTACCACAATACTTTAAACAGGCAGAATTGTCATAACAAAAATATAGAGTATACACCTTTTAGAATTTAGAAGATTAAAAAAAAAAAGAATACTCACAAAATAAATATACAATTTTTAAGTGAAATTTATTCCTCACCCCCTGGTAATAGAAATTCTATTCTGAAGATGTTTCAAAATTAAAGTGCTTAGTTATATAAATCTAAATCCAAACTTGTTATTAGGTTACTAAGTTTATTTAGTGACTAGTTCTTCCACCAAATCCAATATATCTTCTAAAGTTACAATGTTTTATTTAAAAAACCCACAAACTCTTGTTGCAAAAACTATGTATTATGTATTATTTACAACTAACCAAAAATAAAGACATTTAAAAGGCAAAAAAGAAATACATCTGCTTATGTTTTTAATAATATTTATACACATGAAATGTTTTAAAGCTATCAGGACATTTTCTAATGCTTATTTATGTTTAATTTAAAATAATATTTGGTGTGCAAATGTGAACAAAAAATAATGTTCAACTAGCTAGTTAAAAGGGAGAAATCTAGGAAAACAAATTATAGTTAAGATAGTCAAATTTGAGTTATTAAATAATAAAGCACTGAGTTTTAAGTGCACTTATGAACCAGAAAGTAAAAACAAAACAAAACAAAAAAGCAAAGATAAATACCAACAACATAGTACTTTGTGAGTAGCTAATGACTATTGATGAAGAAATTTTTTTTAAAGAGGTGAATAAATGTATAAGCTATCCTAAATTAAATGGTTAAGAGCCCCCTTGGACTGACCATCAGAACCAAGTGATTCTACCTTCCAATGCACAAAATAAAGGGATACTGAGAAAGCCACTTTTGAATACTCCATAACCATCAATCAAAATTGGAGAAAAAGACAAAAGTCATGAAGAAGAAAAAAAAGAATGGGAAAAGCAGATATAATTTTCTTGTTGGCAAATTATGGGTAATACTGAAAAGTGCTTAGAAATTAATTTACTTTTAACATTCAACTGTGATTTCCTATAGGCTCTTCAGAGAAGGTAGAAAGAAAAGTTTGTATAATATACAGAACTTTGAAAACCAGAAGGCAAAAACTCACATATTTTGGAAAGCAGAAGGTAAGAAACCAGAAGACCAAAAGGAAAAAAAAAAAAAAAAA
>PVLC010000327.1:0-122093 GCA_004027655.1 Graphiurus murinus
TTTTTTTTTGCGGTACTGGGGATTGAACTCAGGGGCATTCTACCTCCGAGCTATACCCTCAGCCCTATTTTTTATTCTTTATTTTGAAACCGAGTCTCACTAAGTTGCGGAGTGCCTCACTAGGTAGCTGAGGCTGGCCGCGAACCTGGATCCTCCGGTCTCAGCCTCCCGAATGCTGGGATTACAAGCGTGCGCCACCGCGCCCGGCTCCCTAGTACATTTTTAAAAATTGCTTTCAGTTATTTCTCCAGTAATCAAGATGCTTGGATATCAGCTGAGAAATCCAACCCGAAGTCCTCACCTTTAATGCCCTTCGTGCCTTCGAAAATCTGAAGGAAACACAGCCCACTGCTTCTGAGTTTATCTTCTTAAAAAAAGGCAGCACTGTAAAAGTTGGAAGCAGATGATCATGTCTCCTTGATTTTGTGATCCTGTGCATACACTACTGTGTACTTTGAAGATTGTTCTTCAATTGAAAAATCGGTTTGTTCCCCACTTCTAAGAGGTAGAGCACCTGGTCCAATTCTCTGTACCCTATAGTGGTACTTTCATACAGATCCACTGCTTAAGTAGAAAAGAAACTCGGTTAAGGTAGTGTTTGTTTCTCTCTTTAAAGGTGCCTTCTAAAATGGTAATTTCCATTTCTTCCAAATGCTCACACATTTTCTAGATTTGTAGTAATGTGGATATGCACTGTTATCTCTCTTTTTCTCTATAACCCATATTAAGAAATTGAGATGAGAGAAAAGACTAACTTTGTGTTAAACCTCCCACATCAGGGATAAAGCTACATGATCATGTTAGCCTCAGGAATTAAAAAAATGTAGATATACTTCTTCAAATTGCTATAGTTATGAAAGAATATGTCTTTTAGAACATCTTTTTTGAAAACTTGAGCCCTGATTAAAAGTAAGGAGTTCAAACTTTTATTATCCTCCTTGCCTCTAAAAATATAAAGGTCCCATGAGCTTAAAATGTTTTCTCTCAGTTGAAATATTCATTAATTTACATTCATTGGTGCAAATTATTCAGCTCATACTTTAAAAGTAACACTTGCTTATTTTCTCAAAATTTGATCACATCTGTTTAGATATTATCACATTTACAACGTTGTAGTTTAGGTTGTATGAAAACTTCATTATATCCCCAGATATTCACTTTATTAAATTCTCTAGAGAATAGTAGTTTGTAAATGCAGTTTGTCTGAAGCAGATTTCATTATTATTCCTTGTCAATAATGACTGCTTTGAAAACTCATTTTTTTCATCATCTTTTTCTCTATTGTGCTTGTATATGTTAAAATGTTTATTCCCTACACATATACCCAGACATGCAAATGCACAGACACATCAGACCTTAACGATGATGATTGGTATTGTGAAACCTATGCCGCTGTCTCTGATTTTAACTTACATGTTTTGGTTACACAGCTATATCTGCCTCCTAGATGTCTTCATAACTCGCTATGAAGGATATATATGAATGTATACGAGACACACTTGCATTTTGTACTATGCCAAGCTATTATACTTTTCTATGTAAAATGCACTACCTTTTTGATATGGAAAATATTCCAATTTTAAAAGTTGTGTTTTTAAGCCGGGCGTGGTGGCGCACGCTTGTAATCCCAGCATTCGGGAGGCTGAGACCAGAGGATCAGGGTTCGCGGCCAGCCTCAGCTACCTAGTGAGGCACTCCGGAACTTAGTGAGACTTGGTTTCAAAAATAAAGAATAAAAAAATAGGGCTGGGGGTGTAGCTCGGAGGTAGAATGCCCCTGAGTTCAATCCCCAGTACCGCAAAAAAAAAAAAAAAAAAAAAAGTTGTGTTTTTGAGCAAGGACTAAGAAACATTTATTAAGAGCCAGAGCATGCTACAAATGTGTGTGTCCACATGGATGTGAAGTGAGAGAAGTTAAAGACTGAGAGACTGAAGGGTAGAATAAGAGGGAAAGAATGGAAGAGTAAAAATAGGAGTGAATGATTTTCAGAGTTGTATAATCAGAGAAAAACAAAATTAAGTTAAATGTTTGTTCTTGTACATCAATGACATATTTGTAAAAAACATTAAATATGCAGAGTGAGAGCTGTCAAATTATGTTCCTTTTCATCTACCAATAATAAGTATTAAAAAGTCAACTATAGATGTCTATAGAACTGTACTGAAGGGTATAATTTGTTTTCTGTAGAGGTCTCAAGTATGGCTTAGTTTTTTACTCATTAAATACAGGTGCATTTGAAGGGAACATCAAAAAAGAATATATCTATATTTCCTTTCATTGTTAAAAAAAGTTATCCTCATACACTAATTTAAAATCTGTCAATACTGTGCCATAATTATGCTTGCTGAATAATAATGGAGTTAGTTAACTTTTGTTGAGTACTATAGCTGGCAGAGATGAATAATTCTCTAGTTTACAAACTTTGGAGGTGGTTCTTGATGCTTCCCTTGCATATCAGAGCTGGCAATAAACATTGTCAGCACTGGACCAGACAGAAAAAGTGATCATTTATGGGACAAGATGTGGGTATTACTTGGTTCGCCACAAAGACTGTTTCCATAGAGGATTTAAATGGACCCAGCCTGCTGAGTCTTCTATGAGTTGCTGTAGTTATATTCTGAATTTAATCTTACAACTGATTGTATAATTCTCACAATAGGGGAAAGTTGACAACATGAACAGCATTCAGTGAATATAATTAGTAAGTTTGAAAACAAATGCCTTTTTATTCTATAAAAGCTGTGTTCAAAAGGGAATTCAACCTTGTACGAGGCTATTGCTCAAAAAATATGGCTACTAGTCTGGGGACGTACCTTGGTGATAGAGCACTGGCCCTGCATGCAGGAGGCCCTAGGTTCAATCCGCCAGTATTGCACAAAATAAAACAAAACAGAATATGGCTACTGGGACTGAATGTGACCAGTCATTTCTCAAACTGATTTTTGTGTCAAATGAAGCTCTCGTAATGAAGGCATTGCATAACCTTAATAAGGAGAACCAATGACTATGGAAGAAGCTTTATAAAATGGCAGTTAGTATGAAAATAACACTCTGTGATAATTTGGGAGAATCTAAGAATCATTTATGTTCATTTAAATACTTTTGAGTTTGTACTTGGGCAGCAAGTTGGTCATATTTATTGAGCTTTACTCTCTGTGGAACCCTGTGCTAGATGTTTTGCAGGGATAAAGAGAAAGGAAACATATTTCTTCAGTCCTTGAGTTGCTTATGGGCTAGTTGCTTGATATAGAACATAGTTATCTTGTAATCCTAGAGGAAGAGACAGGAGAGAACGGGGAGAAGTTTTTGGCAGGAAAGGGGAATGGATTTTATGTAATATCACACATGAAAAATAAGTTGTGTTGCTCATTGGCTAACTAACTACATGACTACCCCACACTGTAAAGCTGCTTCACTTCTTTGGAAAAGAAGAATAATACCAGTCCCATTTACAACATGTACCTTGCTTCTTTTCCACAAATAATCCTCAATTTTTCTTATCCTGACTTTCTGCTTGTCCTGGGGACAAGCACAGAGCTTTGCCATTTACTTTTCCTGTTCTTTCATTTTCTTCATTTAAAAATCTGAATTCTCAGAATACTGTCTTCTTTTTGATGCGGCAATAAAGGAATTTTTAAAATTACTTCTCATGTTCCTACCTGCTTTCTACACATAATTAAATGTTAGGAAAAAAATTTTTTTATATAAAATGAATTAGTACAAATCCCAAATCAGTAATAGAATGGTACTGCTGTGTGGCCACTATATGTCCATACCTCTCCTGATTGCACAATTAGGCAGAGAAGTCAAATAATATTTATTTCATCAAGAGGCTGTCATGAGATTTTTCAGATATATAAAACCAAATAAATTGTCTTTTTAATTTAATGTTCAGTATGAGAAATTGCCCTAGGATCCAAGCATCTAGGTATAAGGAAATATTGAGAGGCTGTTTAGAGGAAGGATTTCAATCTTCAGATTCAAACAAGAAGCCAGGTACACATATTAAAATGGAATACTTGGAAACTTGTGCCGAGGGAAGTGGAAAAATATGATTAAGTTATACTCAATGATTTGAGGAGAGATGCAAATCCTTGATTCTAGGGATTTTTCTTGAATCACAACCTGGCCCATTCTGATTTCTGTCTGATTCTGAACTTCAGCTTCTATTAAGTATAGGAGGAAGGCCCTGGTGTTCATTGATTTCTTAAAGCATATCCTTGGGACTTTTGTTTGTTCTTTGTGCCGTTGTTTCATCAGAAGTCAAATGTATTCATGGTTATGAGCACTCATGCTTAACGTATAATTTCTTAAAGCAACTTTACTTAGGTATATTTGACATACAATAAATTTATTCATTTAGATATAGAGCATGGTGACCTTTGGCACTTTTATACAACTTTGGAGACTTCACAAAAATCAACCAGTATAGTTTCCTCGTGTCCCCGCAATGTTGATCTCCATCTCTAGCTCCCAGCAAGTATTGATTTTCTTTTGATCCCCATAGTTTTGCCTCATTCTAGTACTTTATATGAAGTAATTCATAAAGTAATGAAGTCTTTGTGTTTTGTGTGACTTCTTTCCCGTAGTATAAGTGTTGTGGCACATATCAGTAGTTCATTTTTATTGATGAGTTGTATTCCATTGTATACCACCTTTTATCAGATGAACGATACTTGAGTTGTTTCCAAGTTTTGACTGACATTAAGATTTTATCAGTATTAATGTATATTATACAAATTCATTTATCTTGGGTAATTACCTAGGAGTGGAAAAGCTGTGTCATATGGAACATACAGGTTTAATTTTACAATGATACTGTTTTTTAAAGTATCTGTATCCTTTTAATTCACATGATGAAATTAAACCATAGTGACGTCACTTTATATCTACAAGATTAGTAAAGATTTTTAATCATGATAAATGTCAAGTGAGAGTAAAAGTAAGGAACAAAGGGGATTTCTAGTGAGAGTATAACTTGGAACATTTATTTTGGAAAACAATTTGATAGCGTCTAGAGATGTGGAAGGCACAGTACTCAAAAGGCTGCGCCTAGTAGATAACCTACATAAATATTCTAGAGACATATACAGGCATGATCACATCATTAGTGGTCCCTGTCAGCAAAGTTAAAAGGCACCCAAAAAATAGGAAAATATATTTCTGAATCATATATTCAATAAGGGATTAATATCCAGAACATACAAAGAACTTCTACAACTTGACAACAGAAAAACAACATAGTTCAAAAATAGGTAAAGGACGTCGTAATAGTCATTTCTCCAAAGAAGAAATACAGATGGCCAATAGTCCCACAAAAAGATGCTCAACATCACTAAATATCAGGGAAATGTAAGTCAAAACCACAATAAAATACCATTTTATACCCACTAAGATGATTGCTATCAAAAAAAATGAAATTGTGTGTTGGTAATGATGTGGGGAAATTGGAATTCTTGTTTGTTACTTGTTGGGATGTAAAATGGAAACCTTATGGTGCTTACCACAAAAATGAATCATAGAATAACAATATGAACCAGCAGTTTTACTTCTGGGTACATACATCAAAGAATTGAAAGCAAGGACCCAAACAGATCTTTGTGTGTCAGTATCCATAGCAGCATTATTCATATTAGCTAAAAGATGGAAACACCCCAAATGCTCATTGGTAGATTAATGGGAAAATAAAAGTGGCACACAAATATAATGGGATAATATTCAGCCTTTTTCATTCATACAAAGAATGAAATTCTAGGAGCCAGAGATATAGCTCAGTGACAGAACATCTGTTTAGTATGTGTGAGGCCATTGGTTTGATCCCCAGTGCCACCAAAAAATAAATAAAAATAAAAGAAGGAAATTCTGGCACATACTACAACATGCATGAACCTTGAAGATACTGTTCTGAGTGAAATAAGCAGACACAGGAGGACAAATATTGTTTGATTTCACTTTTATGTGATACCTAGAATACTCAAGTTCATGGACATGGAAAGTAAAGTGGTGATTAACAGGAGTTAAGGGAGAGGAGGATTAAATGTTAGTGTTTAATGGGTAGTTTCCGTTTTGGATGATGGAAAGTTCTGGAGATGGATAGTGGTTACTGCCACATTCTAAAACAATGTGAATGTACTTAGAGCTCCTGAACTGTACACTTAAATTAGTTAACATACTTTTATTTTATGCATATTTTATTACAATGAAAAAGAGTGTTCACAGAAGCATTATCTAGAGTAATATCAGAGATGGTGATTTCTATGCACAAAAACTAACCCATTAAGGAAAATGGTCGACAGGAGAATGGAAATAAAATTACTTATATGGTAAAATAGTATTCCTCCGTGAAAATGAATGAATGACTGTAGCTACTAGAATCAACATAATCCCCAAACTCTTAACTCCTCAATGCCAGATTCTAATTAGGCTTTCCAAACAATACATGTTCTAGGTGATTGGAGTTGCTTTTATACTAATGTTAAGCATTAAAATACCATTTATTTAATTTATTTTTGTGGTGTTGGGGATTGAAACCAAGGACATTCTACCCCCGAGCTCCACCTATTTTTTATTCTTTATTTTGATACAGGGTCTCACTAAGTTGCGGAGGGCATCACTAAGTAGTTGAGGCTGGCTGCAAATCTGCGATCCTCCTGTCTCAGCCTTCCAAGTACTGGGATTACAGGCGTGCACCACCATGCCTGGCTCAAAATGCCATTTATTTGCACTATGTATATGGAAAACAGCAACAACATATTTACCCCACAGAAAAACATCATAAAAAGTTTTGTTATTTATTTTTTTAGATGGGAGAGGTCTTTTTATGTTCCACTGGCTAGCTGCCAACTCGAGAGCCTCTGGCTTTGGCCTCCCAAGTAGCTGGGATTACCCGTGTACACCACCACACCTGGCTAGCCCTTTTACTAAGTGCAGTGCACTTTACCATAAAAGTTAAATGTTTAGTTAATTGTTTAAACCCGGCCTGTGAAGAATCCATTTAACACCCAAGAGAGATTCATGCTTATAAACTATTTCTATACTAATTTATAATAATCTGATCTTTGTTAAAACTATTCTCAGGTGAATTTCTGTTTGGCAAGCTTAATATAGATAGGTTGATTAAATGAAAACTGCACACTAGCTTTTCTTTATAAAGTATAGACATGTTTTCGTCAAGTCATTCTGGCAATTTTCATTAGTCCATCACAATTGCTCCTTTCCGAAGATGAGTACAAATGGCTGTTGATTTGCCACTGGTCCTGGCTACTGCAGGCTAATGCACATGGATGGAGGGGGTTCACCTTGAATAAGTGGGACCCGAAAGGAAAAAGCTGCAAGGTGGAGCAGGGAGAGTAGGAAAGCAGAATTTATTTTCTCTGAGAACGAACGCCACGAATGCCTTGCTGGGCTTGAAGGTGGCAATTGAGATGAATCCTTGCTCCATTTAATGTTGTCATGGTTTCAAGTTGACGCTCTCCTTTCCCAGATTGCTACCATAAATTAAGCTAACAAGTGTAAAGCCCTTAAATTGCTTGACTTTTTATACAATTGATATCATCTGTTCCCTTTTTGTTGGCAATATCCTTATAATAGTTACATCAAGAGTGTATAAAAGGGAAAATCAGGTCTACATAAAGAATTAAGACATATTTCCACTGTAAATTATGTGTGACTGAATTAGTGTCAACTCTGGTCAGGTAGCACCCCCCCCAAAAAAAAACATTTTTGGTGACAGATTTAGAAATAAAGCCAGGAAAGCATGTATTAAACCTGTCTGGTCGTAGCTACAAAGCTAATGTCTTTATGGTAATTGCAATCCTTAAAAATACATTATCTTTCTCAATGTTATTGCAATGTGTGGTGGTGGTGAAGAAAGCAATAATTTGTAAACAACCCTTGGCAGAGAGCACAGAACTTAATTTTGTTTAAATAAAGGGGACTAACATTAGAATTCATGTGCTGTATCAAGACTGGCAAGCAGTAGTAGTTGTTTTGATATATGCACTGGAGCATTCATGATTGCTTAAATATTAACTGTTCCATGAATATACAAATATAAAAGGGGGAAAGAAGCTGTGGTTGGGGAAAATTTCTACTCTAAGAAATAGTCGAATTATCTGATTTTTTGGTAGTTAGATGGTTTTATCTCAATGACTCCACCAGATATTTTCACTGCATTTCAGTACCTCATTTCTTTCCGAGGACATCCAATATAAATGAATACTGGGATGTGTTGCTGTATGTTAGGACTGTTTCCTTGACACAGAGGCATTAGGCAATTGTGGTTGTTCTGAGTACAGGAACTGTGAAGTTTGCTGAGTTCCATGTGGCCATTTGTATAAATATCAGGGGAGAAGATGGAGATCTGAAAGGTCTGCCATCTGATACATTCTATAGTCCTGGGCTTTTATCTCACATTAAACTTTTAGTATACTTTAATGTCAGGCATACTTAAATATGTCCAGAACTATTTCCTTGTGTAATGGGCATGTACTGTTTTACCATTTCACTTCTTATATTCTTTAGGAACAAATCAGTTTTTGTCTTGTATCCATATACATTCTACAGCAATTTTGGCAAGCCCTGGTGCCCCTCCTTGTACATTCTTGCTTCTTTCCATAAGAGAACCATTCTCATCAAGCTGGCTGGATATTTGCTCATTTAATCATGTTGATACTTCTTTGTGCCACTTTGCAATTGAGATGTAACATTGCATTGGGCCAGGGTGTAAGGTCCACTGCTTTGTTTCTATATAATATATGATAGCACAGGAAACAAGCCACATTCTTCATCTCGACCTTCAACCCCAAATGGGGATGCTGACATGGGTAATGCAGAACCAGAATATGTCAATGTCATGGACAGGATGATGCTTCCACTTTTGTTCCCTTTTCCTACACACACACACACACACACACACACACACACACACACACACACACACTGCGTGGCCTGATTTCTGTGAGTAAACTCTGGCGTAGGGGTCAAGGCACTAGGTGTCTTAGAGGTGATAAAAGAGCCCTGAAATTTAGACATGGGAAATACATTCACAGTGCAAGAACTTTTATGGCAAGCCCTGAAACCCGATGTCTGCAACATAAACTTTGGTGTTTGGATTGAGAATGCCTGGGCAAGTAATCTGAGCAGCAAGATCAGATTTGCCAGTAAGAACTGAATTTGCAGCTTGAGTTAGCTTGGAAGGCATGAATGATCTGCTATGTTAACTGCTCCATCATGCTGCTAATGCATAGTAGACAAGACACACTATCATGTCATTTCAGTGGATTTTTAATACACTCTTAGGTTAAGGATGAGGGCGAGTTTTGAAGACTAATGAACAACGCATCTGGAATCTTCTCAGCATGGAGCACACTGTTGGGCTCATCTGCTCTTAGATGAGTAGATGGTAAATTATTACACAGGTCAGTCTCATATGAATTGATCGAGAACATTCCGAGCAATTCTGTCCTTCAAAAGTCACAAATTGCTGGAAAATCCCAGTTGTACTTTGGCACCAAGCTTTGAAAACATGTTGATAGTTCAACTTATCATATTTTAAAGGAATTGTAAGGATATCCAGGCAAGCTGTGGACACTTGCCAAGCACCTTCTGACCGGGAAATTTCCTTGAAATGTCTCTTATTTCTTCAGAATCACCTGGAGGTGATATCAAAAAATTTTCCCCTAAGATGTTAAAAAGCAAACTCTGGGACTACATCCCTAGAGCTTCTAAGTCAGTTGATTTAGAGTAGGATCCCCAGATTTGCATTTCTTACAGCTTCTCAGGTAAGGCCTATACTCCTGGTCCAGAGATCACAGTTTGAGAACCAATAAAGTAAGTCAATGCCCATGAATTCTTGATTGTTCATTCTCATTTCTTCCATTGCCTATTCCCCTCAGGCCTAATTATGCTGAACTTATTCCAGATGATAATTATAATAACATTTGTCACTAGTCTCACCATTTTCCAGCTGCTGGCTCTGCTGCCCCCTCTATTATCCAGTTATTATCCACAGTCAATATTTTCAATAAATTATCCTTACATGCTACCTCCTCTTTTTAGTTATCCATTCTTTTTAATTTCATATCCTTTGCACTGTACTGAAACAATGCTTCTTGAAGGTCACGAAAGATTTCTCTAATCATCAAATTAGTTCTCATTATCTTTGGCTTATCTGTAGCATTTATTCATTCAACACTACCGAAAACATTTATAGTCCTCATTTTTAAGGAGGTCACAATCCAGTGGATGAAACTGATCATATAAACAAAATTATGTCGTGTGGAATGAATACTATAACTAGAGTATATATAAATCACTATGAGAAAACAAAACCAGAACTCTGTAACTCCACTCAGGGAAGTTGGGAAGGCTCATTAGTAGTAACTGCCCTCTCTCCCCAAATAATCCTTCCCCTCTCCAAATACCTTCTTTATAACTTGTGTTCAACTCAATAAGTATGCATTACAAACCCAGTGTGCATAAGTGACCATGTTATGTTCTGGCGCTAGCCCTTATTAGCTGTGTGAACCAGGTATGTACTACTTCTATGCTCTATCTTTAAAATGGGCATATTAATAACTAATACACTGAATTATTTGGTGGATTTAAAAGTGATACAAATATATCAAAGTGCCTGACTCTAGGCCCCCGATAATGGGCAACACACATTGGCTCCAATCCCCCCTGTTGGAGGAATAGGCTAAAACCTTTTGATAAAAGAAGAAGGTCATTCTAGATAAGAGGGACCCAAGTAAATGGGAGGAAATCTTCTCCCACTGTGCAACCAGCAAATACATATTGAGTGTCATTGTTCTGGATGCCGAGTGTATAAAAGGAAGAAGACCGATCCGAACCCCCCTGTAATTGTGTCCAGCAAAGCTGAAGTGGGGGAGAAGATGGGGGAGAGGAAAATTGGACATGAAATGACTATGGTAATAGGTTGCCAGAGCAAAGGGACTGAGGTGATGGTGATAACTACCTGTGTGTGAAGATGGGAAGCTCAAGTAGGCTTTTATCCCTTCCAATCTGGATGATGATCCTGGTCAAGATACTATCTTACCTTATTCTACAAACATGTCTGTGAGCAGAGTTACTTAGTAAGCACACTTTTATAATTAAGTAAACTGAAGTATGGAATGTTTCACTTACTTGCTAGATCATACAACTAGGAAATGGTAAGAGTTAAGGTTAAGACCCAGTTCTACTTGAATCCAAAATCTGTGCTCATTAATTATTCTAAATAGAAAATTGAACTTTATTATGAGTCATGTTGAACCATTGACCTTTTTTGTAAAGAAGGAAATGACACGGTCATATGTGTATTTAAGAACCATAATGAGTTTGCATCATATAGGATAAAAGGAAGCAGAAATAACAGAATTATCATGACTACCTTCTTAGGGAGTATCTTCATATAATTAACACCTCTTCTAAAAATATGAAATTCTACAAGGAAATAGCATTGCACCATTCTTTTTAAAATTTGTGCATTGTAATTATACATCATAGGATGTCCCATTCTTTTAGTTGTCACAACTTAAAAAGTTTTGGAGTCTTTGATGTTTCCCTTTTTCCCATCCCATTGACTAAATCCTGTTTTCTTCCACATCTCTCAAAATTCTCTTCACCTTTTCTACACCTACTACAGTTACCATTATAATTATATCACTTCTTGACATTTGCCACCAAATTACTGTCTACATCGTCTCTTCTTTTATATAATTTTATATTTTCTTCCAATTTCTAAGCTGAAGGCCTCAAAGTTTTCATGAATCATATTTTAAATCTCTTATCACTGGTGTTCAGCACAGTTCCCAGCTTACAGTGGGACAAATTACAACTTCATTCTAGCATTCATTTCCCCTAACTCACGGCACACGTGGTATCCTGGAAAAAAATGTGGCCTCAGTAGTCAATCAGTGTGTGTGTGTGTGTGTGTGTGTGTGTGTGTGTGTGTGTGTGTGTGTGCATGTGTATACATAAAGATGAAGACGAGTTAAATTGTTAAGTTGTTAAGTATTGCTCCATAGCCTACATAGGAGGTATTTTATGTGGGAAACAAGTCTTCATTTAGACACAATTATTGACTGACTTGTAGGTTCTGGCATTCTTCTAGGTTCTGTGGATGAAAATATCACTAAAACATGCCTGTACTCTTGAAAGAGATCATATTGAAAGCAAGAAATTACTGGGTAGAAATAATTATAGTGGAGGAAATGACCTAAAAAGTGCTAAATTTGGTCTAGAGAAGTCTTCAGATATTGGGTGGTAGTTGAGTTGTCTTTAACTGTGAGTTAGGATTTACCTGGCATATCAAAAAAATGGAGAGAGAAAGTTTAGACAGAGAACAACTTATGCAACAAAGCACAGTGGTATGAAGCCGCGTGGTATATGTTTAGGCCGTTGTAATCAGACTCAAATTAGCAGGAGGCAGGTTAGAAAGACAGACAAAGGCCAACTCACAAAAGGCCTTCTATGCAAAACCAAACAGTTTGTATGCCTTCCTAGTAGATGACAGGAACCTTTGCAATGGAAATGTTGAATGTGCCTAATCATCGTGGAAAAAATTTAAACATTTAAAGAACAGCATCGCCAAGGAGAGGTTAAATTAACTGCAGTTGTTTAGTTTAGAGAACAGGACCAAGATGGAGCAAACTTGCACTCAGTGAGAGGTTGTTATACAGAGGAGAGTGACCAGTTATTTTCAGTTCCCACTGAGGACAAAGCAAGAAGAAATAGGCTTAAATCTCAGCAGAAGGGAAAATTACCTACAGAAGGGGTCCTTCGCAGAAAGATTGAGTGTGACTGACGCAGATCATTAAAATGTTGTCTTGGGCTGTCTGACTGCATGCTGGTTTCTGTGTACTCAAACAGCCCAATTTGAGAGACATGGCAAGACTGATGATTTTTCGACTTGCATGAGGGTATCTGGAATAAAAAAAAATCCTTTAAGTGTCAATTAGTTATTCAAATATTTTGCTATCTGCTTATCTAGACATTTAGTCATGTATTTAACCATGTGAAAGACAGATATTATCTTTTGTCATTCCTCCTTCATGCTCATCTAACAAAGAGAAAAATGATTAGAAAACACCTGGAGAAATAGGTGTTGTTCTATTAAAGGGATTTTGTGTTCACGTACCGATTCAGAAAGTTATTAAAGATTAGGTAGAGAGAATTAATTTCAACTCAACTATTAATCTTTATGGTTACATTTATTGGTCAGATGATTACAATTAAAACTGCTATATGGTTTATTAACTGGCACTTTATCAGTTAATACAGTGACTCTTATTATCATTATTATAATCCATTGGTAAGTCAGCTTATGGAAATAATATAAAGCCTTTTTAGCTTTTTCAAATATTTCTAATTTCTGAAACTGCTGTTTGTGTTCTTACTGCTTGTAAATACATACAAGACAGAGGACTGTAGAGTGGCCGTTCTGTTATTCCTATTGTATCTTATAAAAATAAGTCCTGTATCTGTCTCCTGGCCAAACTGTGGCTGATGAGAAGAAGGGAGGGAAGGAATAGGTGGGGGGTGCCCAAAGATGCTTTGCTTCTGCCTAGAGGAAACCTTGAAATGCTTACGGTTCAGTCTCCACTGAGACTCAGGCAATCTGGGAGTGTGGTTTGACCCTTTGATGTTAATGTAAAATTTTAACATGATTTCAAGTTAACTAGATATCAAATGGAAATCAATTTTGTTTCTTAATAAACTTACTCAAACACTGTGGAAGTGATTTTGTACTTACTCAGATTACATTGCATTTGTTCTACCCCAAGAGATGTATATATCCAGCTAGTACACTTACGAGAGCAAATTATTGGATAAATGTCATTAACTAGTGGAATTGATGAAAGTGAATGTTTTTAGTTGCGTTCTGTGCTGACATTGCATATCCACAATAGGGCCTGAGAGAGAGACAATAGCTAATGTATGAATAGTACAGACTAGGTAAGAGAGACTGAAGACACAATACAAATAAATGCAATTCACTGAGGAAAAATTCTGTTCCGTTATATTTTAATATGGTATACTTACTTTAAAATAATTGGTCTAAGGTTCATACGCATAAAGAAAGATTAAAAAGACTAGCTATTTGTCATGACTTCCTGCCAGTTTGAAACATGAAAATGGACTCATGTGAGGTTTTGTAAAAAAATAAATATTGCAATACAGATTAAGCAGTTTGTCTTCCAGACCAACTAAGGCATTTCTCAGCTTGATCGGACAGGAGCTTGACCATATTTGTGCTTTGAAGGGAATATTTTGATTCTATAAAACACATACATATTCTATCTATAAGCTTTTCTGATTCCATCAGAGATACTAAGGCATATCATTACTTAGCTGAAATGAATTATATGCCTTAGTTTTAATTATCGACATTACTAAATTTTAGAGCAGAAAATAATTTTTTTAATGATTTAGTATTGAATAAATATTTTAAGCAAATTCTGAAAGTTTAGTGCTTGAAGAATATATGCCAAAAGCTGGAGGTTTGAATGAAAAATTACATAATATCAATGAGAAAAAATAGAATATCACCCATAAAATTGTTATGAGAGCACAATGTCATATTTCTATTTCTGTGTTTCCTTTCCAGTGTTAGCTAGATGCTTTTTTGAAACTGTACTATACTTGTACATTGTGTTGTTTTCAAGGACTAGGTGGGTTTCTGTTGTTTTTTGTGTTGTATTCTTTGTTTTTATTTTTGTTTTTAATCTCTACAGAGTACATAAAGTAGAGATCAATTTCCTTCCTTTGGGAAGATGTACTTGCAATTTCCCTAAGCACCTAATGTTTTTAGGATTGTAGGATTTAGGAGGCTAGTTAATGTATAAGAAAAAAAGAGAAAATGTTAATTTCTTATTTGAAATGTCCAACACACTCTGAAAATAATGCACTTGCTGAACATGTAGCATGGTAATCCCAACTAGTGAGTTTTTTTTAAGACCCAGGGCCTCTATAGCTGGTAGCCTTACTTAACACAAATTGTCCTTGAGGTTTATTATTTTTTGTTCTTATAGCTTGTCCTTGAATTGGGTCATTCTACTCTGTAGTACTTAAAAATATTTAGTGGACCAGCATCATAATGTAAACTTTTAAATATGTTACCTATATGGGATTAGGTAATCTAGAAATTCTAAACGAAATAATTATGGCCACTTGAACTATCAGCATTATGCCTCCTGTGGCAATTTTTTTTTATTTGTAGCCTGATATTTCTTTTGAACTTGTTCTTATTAAAAGCTGTGTTATGAATCAGAGTCATTATGGGCCTGATTTATTAAATGCTAAGGATTTTTTTCTTTCTTAGTCACTAAAACAATAAGGATTAATTTACTCTATAATTACCTAAATGTCCTCTGCAGCCTTTTCATAAACCTGTTTGTGAAGAATACTCATTTATCTTAGACAAAGTAATCCTTAAAGCTAAAACCCTCGAATCAGTATGAACATCAGTGGACAAACCCATCATCTAAGGATTATAGAATTAAACCATCCAATAGAATGAGAAATGTTGATGCTTTTTGCTGTATTTATGCTTTGTTTCTAAGTAAATCCTTGATTTCATTTGTAGCTTAGTCTAGTATAAGAATTATATTAAAGAAAACACTGCATTCTTATCATGTGTATGTATTTAGCCCTATTCTTTGAAAAAAAATTTATCATTCCAACTGTGGCATCTTTTACCTAGTGTCTGAAAAAGAAATATAACATGTAAGCAGATAAATCATTTTTTTTTGTACTTCACAACTGTGTGGTTAGATTCTTTTTGTAATTCTAGGTAAGAACATCCTTCAGAATTGTTTTCTGATGGCCATGCCAGTAAAGGAGGGTAAAATGTGCTTACTTTTTCCATTCATTTACAGAAGCGATGGCTAGACATAAATATAGTCTCTCAAATGAGTCTACCTTTTGAGGATGTATTTTTGTAACAAAGTAAAGAACAGAATTCTGCTAACATAAACACACATGAACTTAGACAAGTACTATAAGTTCATAAATGAGTGTATTTCTCTGATGAAAAAATAGTTAATTTTGCCATAATGATTCAGACATTTTTGAAAATATATACTCAGGTTTAATTTGGCAGTTTTATTGGCCATATTTCTATTTTTTTTAAATTTGGAGCTTATTTTAATCTCTAGAGCTAATTTTAACCACTAGACCTTGTTAAGAACCTACCCCCAACTATGTTAAAAATTCAGGGAGTAACAATGAATTGAATTCACTCACTGCTTTGTTCCACTTGTTCAAGAAAAATAGTCTATTTAAATTACTAAAAAAGTTCTTGCTGTTTCCTTCCAGATCAGAGACACTAAATCAGCAGATCAAAAAACAACCCTTTTGCATTTTATTGCTGAAATCTGTGAGGAAAAATACCGAGATATCCTGAAATTTCCTGAAGAACTGGAACATGTAGAAAGTGCAAGCAAAGGTAATTGATTTATAGCTACTTTAAGAGTCTTTTTAACCTATGTATTTTATTTCATATGGTAAGATTAAGGAATATTTACGTATTATTAATCATAAAAGTATTTTGTTTGTTTACTGATATAAGAAATGCAGGAAGATAGTTTCCTTTAGCTTATATTTGACAGCATTGTATTCTGAAGTAACTTGTTTTTGTCTTCATTTTTTAGCATTACTAGGTTAATGAATCCCTAACATCTCTGATCAGATAATATGTTCATTCTTTAATTTGATAAGTGCTGTGTATTGTATGGTTCTTTTTGGTAATTTGAAATTTATTGTAAGAGAGATGTACATTGAAAGTGTTTAGAATATTAAAGGTAAGGAAAGACCTAAGTACATATAAACATATGTGTGTGTGTATATATATATATATATACACACACACACATATATACACATGCATGCACACATCAATGCAAATACCCTGTATAACAAGGCTTAGAGTGAGAATTTTTCGTTCAAAGATAATGTCCTGTAGTTTAAAGGAGGAAGATAGTACTTTTGAATGGTTAGATAAGTCTTCATGGAAGAAGCCAGAAGGTGAACTGTGAGAATAGAGTTGTATAAACACGTTAAAGCAACTTGCTTTCCCAAATGAAAATGAGAGCAAAGCAAAGTAGCGGGATGTTTCAGGGTGAGTGAAAGAAAAAAGTTGACACTAAGGCTGGAACAATAAGGTAAGCATCGCAGAGATTTCAGTGACAGTCTAATGATTCTTATCTTGATGCTGTAGGCAGACAAACATCATTTGAAGGGATACTAGGGGCAGTACTTGGCACCAGTGAGGAACAGGAGATAAGCAAAAATGCCTATATGATTAGATTGTAGTTTGGGGTAATTAGCCTTGTCATTGACTCATATCTGCTCTTTCAAGAATGTTAAAAAGTAAAAGGAGGATGGATCAAGGCAATGTTTTCTGAGGATGAGATTATATATGTAGAGAAGTATATTTTCCCTTAAGAGAAATATGCCATACATCTTACATTTGGAATTATACTATATTAATTCCATTCTATCATTCTGAGGAATATAAGGACTCCAAAGCATGTTTCCCAAGTCTATTCCAAACCAGATTACCTGGTTAATGTCCTTTGACTAAAAAACGGTGAGTTCATAAAACTCAGAATTTTGTTCATGTAACACTGTGTCCTGGCCGTCTCTGCTGGCTTGGTATTGTCATTAAAGCCCTTAGCCTATTTCTTTAATTTTATCCAGTGGGCCTTGTTTCATGGTCCAAGGAACAGAATAACAACAGGAGACAATCTATGACTCCAGAGTAGTATATATTTTCTTATCTCATTAAAAAAAACTTAATAATATGATAGAAAATTATACTTACTAGCACTTTCATAGCAGCTTTCTGGCAATGGCTTTCTAAAGAACTTCTATATCTTAACTCTTCGATTTAAAAATATGCCTCAACTCTTTGATGTAGAAATATGCCCTTTGGCTAGTGGCATATTTGCTAAAATTTAGCTAAAGTAGGATGATTTCTAATTGTTTGTATTGGGGACACCATACATCAATATATCTATTAAACATATGTTTTTGGTCTAAATAATCTAGGATGTCTGAAATGAAATATGTAATGAAGCTTGAGTCATCTTCGATTTTTAAGTTTGAACTATTGATGCACATGTAGGGTGTGCTTAGCCTGTTGTGTGCTGCTGCTACAATGGAATATCACACACTGGGTATGTTATGAAGACCAGATTCATTCCTTATAGTTCTGTAGGCTGGGAAATCTAAGATCAAGAGGCCACATGTTGTGAGCGCCTCCTTAATATATTGGAATAAGGCATCAAATCACAGTGAGAGAGTAGAGATCGAACTTGTAGCCTCAAATCATTTTATACTCAACAGTAAACACCTCCCATTAGGGCCCACCTACATGTTTTGGAAGGAATACCCTCAAACCATAATAATGTGTGTATGTGTGTACGCATGTGCATGTGTATACATGCACACTGTAGATATTTCAGTGTTTATATGACTAACTCTGATGTGACATACAATGTATTGGTCAAACAGGGACTAGACCACCTATATGGCAGGGGTCCCATAAGATAAAATCACCTGATGGTATCATAGCCATCTGAGTTTGTGCAGGAAAACTCAATGATGTTTGTATAGCAACATAGTCACCCAATGACTCATTTCTCAGAACACAATCCCAGTTGTTAAGCAAATTTATCTATGATTATATATATAGTGCATATATTTTTATATATGTACATATATAATATATAGTCACAGAAACCTTAAGTCACGCCATACATGTTTAACTATTACTGCTACTGTGACAAAGATAGAGTTTTTAATTATATGGTATAAAATTCTAAATCTACCTCTAATACTTATTAGTTCAGTAATCTTAAGCTAATAAATTTCCAAGGTTTTGTTTCCTCATCTGTAAAATGGGAAGGAGAGCAACAGTCAGAGTTAATTAGTTAACATGTGCAAAGCATCGGGTAAAATGCTTGACACATAGTAAATTGCTATGCCACTGTGGATACACCACTAAGAATGTTATAGTTGTTTCTATTTTCTCGTTAGAAGGGAATAATCTGAAGGATGTGTTGTAGTTTTTCCTGTCTCAGATAAGTATTATATATATTTCTATTTGTTGTTCTCCTATGCCTGAGCTTTTGGTAAATCCTTTCATGTTTTTCTTTTACAATATCATCATCTTCTTTCTCCCTATCTATTTCAAGAGCCCAATCTCTTCATTGTATTTTGTTTGTTACTGTCTTTGTGTATTCTTCCTGGTAGTGTATTCAAAAGATTTTTGCCCAAAAATCCTCTTCCTATCCCACTGCTCGGGCTATAACAATTCCACTTCTTATTTTGACTAGTTCTCTTTCTTTCTTTCCATATGAAATTCAGACTCAGAGATCTCAACTCGGAAAGTTCTTAAGTGCATTCCGCCTGCTTGCTTCCCTCGTTCATTTCCTCCTAGTTCTCATTTCACTGTACCTAGACATATATTCTCGTGAGCCATTTTTATTCCTTTATAATAATCCCGTCTCTGTGTACAATTTATGCTGCATCCCCTGCCAGGAAATCTCACCTGGCCTGTCTTCCATGACAACTGACTATCATTTGTCAAGTCACTGTTCAGAATCCATTTCCTTTTTTATTTTTTTTAACGTTTTGTTACCAAAGCCTTAGGAGGAAATACTTTTGAATTTAGTCTGAAGGAAGAAACCAAACACAGTGAAAGGTCAAGCAGCTTACCTCTTATTTATAGTTAACACTTTGCCTTGTTATTTGAGTCGAACTTATCTTGCTTTTTTAATGTACATTTCAGGCTTCTTTGAGTCAGATTCTGTTACCTTCCATACTGCACATACTATCCATGAAAATAAAAATAGATCAACTATGTAATTTATTTTATTTGATAATGCCCTGACTCCTTGTGAAATGATTCCCTTCTTTTCAAAAGCATGAAGACAAAAGTGTTCTTTTTTTAAATTGCAGTAAAATTGTTAAGACAAAACCAATTCAGTTATTGATTTAATTATATAACTCTTACTTAAACAACAAATACATGACTACCAGTGCTATTTTCACAGATGTAGGATTATTAGAATCTTAAGTACTTATTTTCATTTCTTTTTTTTTTCTTTTTTTTTTTTTTTTTTTTTTTTTTTTTTTTTTTTTTTTTTTTTTTTTTTTTTTTTTTTTTTTTTTTTTTTTTTGCGGTACTGGGGATTGAACTCAGGGGCATCCTACCTCCGAGCTGTAACCCCAGCCCTATTTTTATTTTGAAACAGGGTCTCACTAAGTTGCAGAGGGCCTCACTAGGTAGCTGAGGCTGGCCGCGAATCTGGATCCTCTGGTCTCAGCCTCCCAAATGCTGGGATTACAAGCGTGCACCACCACGCCCGGCTCTAAGTACTTATTTTCATAAAATGAAGACATTTTCGTTTGATATAGCAAATAAGTTTTCTTTCAGTACTAAAATTGTAGGCCTCAAAATTACTGACAAAAAGGGGGTGGCATTACCTTGAATTTAAAGGAAAGAACTATGTGAGATTCACAAAAATTTTTATTTTATAATTACCTGTATTCTTTATAACGCTAAGCTTCTAAAATTGTGTGCTTCATGGAAAATGCAAAGCTATGGTATCGACTTAGCATATTTTCCTAGAGCTCTGTAACTCAAAGATATTGGGGGAAAACACATCATTTTTACATTAAAACCGATATATATTATAGAGTAGAATGCAAAATCCACATGAATTTTTAAAAGAAAACAGATGACTTCAAAGAAATTTCACACTTGCAGCAGATCCCTAGGGGTGCACGTTCAATCTTCTCTTCCATTAGGGGTACTTTGGTGGGAAAAGTTTATGACGCATTGCCTGGAGAATTAGAAAGTAGTTTTGTCTTGATTTTGGTTCGTTTAGCTCTTTAGTTAGTTATTATTGTGTGAAGAGAGGAGGCAAGCAGCAGGGTGAGAGAGGAGAGTGTATCAATTTAAATAGATATTCTCACAGCCCTTATGAAGTTCAGAAGCAAATTGTATAATATGACTTGATTACCAGTGAAATTAATAAAATAGCATTGCTCTGGCCTTTTTATTCTCGGTAAAATTTTGAATCTGCAGGTCCTTTCCTTCATGACTAACATACCAATGAGTCTTTAGAGAGAAAAAGTGGTTGCCATAGAGACACTAATATACAATTACCTTTTCCCAATGAGTAACTTTAAAGATTATACATGTGTGTGTGAATATATATATATATATATATATATATATATATATATATTTATATATATATATTTATATGTGATAGAGATATATTACAGAAAGCATTGCTGGTTTACTAGGCTTGTTTTATAAACCCTTTATTTTTTGTTCTTTGTGGCTATCACTTTAACTTTAGCTTTGAGGATTTTTATAGTTTGATTTAAAACTTCTACTCTTTTATAGGTCAGCTCTAGGAATTAAACCAAAAGGGTTAGTAAAGTTTAATTAAAACTATTCCATTCAATAGGGAGAAAATTATATTAATGTGTTTGAAGGTGCTATTAATCCTAAGGTTTTGCATAAATCCAAAATGGGTTTCACTTTAGTTAAATTGGCATCATCCAACATGATAAAAGCTTGTTATATTTCCTATGAATAGTGTTAATTTCTTATGAATTGAATGAATCATTATAAATATTAACAGGCATCTGTCCCTTTGATATCTGCCATGCTTCCATGTCATGGTAGTAACTGTTTTTCCACTCTGACTTCATCCTATGATTAATGATAAAGGAAATATTGTAGGGAAAGTTTAGAAAATTAACTACGTTATGATGTCTGACTAGAATGCATCAATAAAAATATAAAATAAGAAAAAAAGTAAAAAAAAAGTAATAGGATGCAAAAGTTGGGGGAAAGAAAAGTGTTTGCAGAGTTTTTTGAGTTTTTAGAAAACTTAGAGATAATACAGTCCCTGCTAAAATAGACCCAAGACAGCATTTAATCCAACTTGACCTTGGAGAAACTGAGACCTTGACTGATGAAATTGTTGCCCAGGATCACCTAGCTAGATGGTAGAGTCTCTGTGCATTTGCAGAACTTGTGTAGAGTTATTTTATTATGTGTATGCCAGCCACACTTTGACTTCCTTTGTGGTCTGGAATATACAACAGAGATTCATGTGTCAATATTTGAAAATATATAGAAAGTTAATGCTGACCAGTTTAAAAAAAAAAAAACTCCTGGAATTCTAAATGCTAGTTCCTCTATGTAGTTGTCCATATTCTCTCTAGCCCCATTTTGACAGAATCAATTTCTTCTTCCTCCCTGGCAATAATAGCCTAATTGTTAATAAAACGCATACAACATTAGCATTTTTTATTTGTTTGCTCCTATTTGTACCTCCTAGAATGAGTTCCTTGATTTCAAGGACAATGTCCTTTTTGTCCTTGTAGTCTCAGTGCCAGCACATCATCCCAGACAGAAGTAAGTGCAGTAGGAATATTTCAAAACAAGACATTTCAGGAGGTTGACAAATAGAGAATAGCAATCTGAAAATGACTGCTCACTCTAGATACAAGACGAGAAATACAGTTAGAATGACGAAGACACTGGGAGGAAAGAATATTTCCTGCACCAAATTTTATTTCTTTTGAGGAGAAAGTTAAAATTGGAAGCCATTGAGTTAATAATGGAGAGGAGCTCAAGGTATGGAAACCACCAAGCAATAGTTTCACGGTGACCAATAATGACTAAGTCTCGTAGAATCTAATAGAAGCTGGTTGTCCCAATGTACTGTGCAACTAACTGCTGAAGTAAGTGCTATTGTTCTGAATAAATTACTTTCATTTGGTCTACTCTAAAAAATATTTTAGTTTTGGAATAAAATCCTACTGTCTTAGAGCATTATCAGACAGTGACTTGTAGAGCTTAAGATGTGAGAAAGTGTGAAGCATTTATACTCTTAATTTTTAAAAGCTGGAATAATATGCTAATGTGACAAAATGTCAGTAGAGATTATTTTGTGTGTGTGTGATCTTGGAATTGGACCCAGAGGGCCTTGTCCAGTGCTCTACCACTGAACTTTATTTCAGACCCCAGTTTTCTAACCTAACATAAATATTAACAATCTGGTTAAAACCGAACCAACTTCTTACGTCATTTTAATATAAAGAGTTAAAACTGTTTTAGTTTCCTTTGAAGTCTGTGTATACATTTAACATAGCATAAAAAAGCTTGGCATAATGGTCCACACCTATAATCCCAGTACTTGACTTGGAGGTTGAGACAGGGTGGCAGGTTGAAGGTGAGAGAGCGGTAACTTAGCAAGACTCTATTACAAAATAAACAAAAAAATTAAAGAGAACTAGAACTCCCTACTTTAGAGGTAGAACACCTCAGGGTTCCACCTCCAGCTTCAGTATCACAAAAAATAGCTGAAACTATTTTTGAATTGATTACATTTTATCATATGAATGTTATTAACATGTTATAAAATTTATGGGAATACCATTAAGTTTTAGAGACTCTAATACACATTTACATAAAACTTTTCCATTTTCAATAATCTTCTTTACTTATTGTCATCAAGTCATTCTGAGTTTTTTTAAACCAAGTGTCTTTAAAATAAGAGAAAGAGTATGAAATCCAAAACATGCACAGAATTTTTTTAGTGTGATAAGAACAATTAACATGAGATCTACTGTCTTAACAAATATTAAAAAAAACTATGATACATTATTGTTAATTTCTGGTAAAATGTTAGGTATCAGTAGATAGCAGAGCTTTATTCATCATTTAAGCCAAATGATTGTGTTCTAGAAAATATACTTTTAATATGTAATACCAAAAAAATTTAGGAAAAAAAGTCCTGTTTTCTACTTGCCAGTTAATAGTCTACCCATTACTAAACTAATCAGTGTTCACTTCAATATGTATAAACCCTCTGATTTCTTCTCATTTCTAGAAGAAACTACTGGGTGAAAACATTATCTTCAGGTAGCAATGAAAGGAAGCAGAGATCATGTTCATTTTGATTTGAATAATTTGTGCAGTGTCGTTTGTTTATTTACTCTGCAGTAATTGTAATGGAACCCGGGACCTCATACATGCTAAGGAATTTTTTTTTTTTTTTTTACAACTGAGTCATATTCTCAACCGGGTAATTTGTGTAGTGTAAATCTAAGAGTTTTTAATTGGTGAATATTAATTATGCAGAATAAGCCCGTTGTGGTGGTGCAGGTATGTAATCCCAGTACTTGGGAGGCTGAGACAGGAGGATTGCAGTTTTGTGGTCAGCCTCAAGCTACTTAGTGAGGCCCTCCGCAACTTAGTAAGACCCTGTTTCAAAAATAAAGAATAAAAAATAGGGCTGAGGGTGTAGCTCAAAGGCAGAACACCTCTGGGTTCAATCCCTAGTACCACACACAAAAACAAAATGCAGAATAAAGGTATCCTTGTAGCATATTCTTACATCCAAGATTTCTTACAGACTTACATAGGCCTTTGTCAGGGCAACTTAGCTTTAGCACTCCAGAGTTCTTCTTTGCTAGAGAATTGTATGCACAGCTGATCCCACACCTTTGGCCTATGTCAGAGTCTAGGCTTCTATGTTTTTAACAACCTGGAAGGCCCCCTCTTCTTTTAGGTCTTTTGAATCTTTTTTTTTTTTTTTTTTTTTGCGGTACTGGCGATTGAACTCAGGGGCCTTCTACCTCCGAGCTATACCCCCGGCCCTATTTTTTATTCTTTATTTTGAAACCGAGTCTCACTAAGTTGCAGAGTACCTCACTAGGTAGCTGAGGCTGGCCGCGAACCTGGATCCTCCGGTCTCAGCCTCCCGAATGCTGGGATTACAAGCGTGCGCCACCACGCCCGGCTGAATCTTTTTAAGAACACTCTTCTATAAAAGGCTTTCCCCAAATGTTCTAGGTTTCAGTGTTTTCTCATTTTCCTCCTTAACCATAGTATTTTTTTGAACCTCTTAATTTAGTACTTTATCCTATACCTTCTTTTGTTACAAAGAAGAATTTCTATGTTTATGTCTGCAACCTGACATGATGCTTTTTTTTTTTAAGTGCATTGTAATCATACATCTTTGTTAGGTACAAGCTGGTAAAGGCATACATGCACACATTTCTCATTTAACCCTTCCCCAATTTAATAATATCCGAAATCCTTAGTGTGCTTTTTTCAGAGCAAAATCTAGCACAATACTAGTTTACTAAGTTCAACTCAGTGAATGCTTATTCAACATCAGTGCAAACCTAGCTGCTGTCTGTATTTATCACCCAGTGAAACTTTGTGAGTACTAGAAATTTCTAAATTATTTTTGTCAGTATATAATTTCAAATTCTTAACCATTATGTGACAAGTAGAAAAATAGTTCTTCAAAAAACATTTTTCTAAAATAGTAAGGACAAAAGTAACCACTATAATATTTGCACTTGGGGTGGGTTAAGATGCCAGGGTTTCTAGTGTTCTGGTCATGTTATGTTTCTTGATCTGGATGCTGAGTACCTGATTGTGTTTAGTTTATCAAAATTCATTGAGCAAGCTACTTATTCACATTTTTCTAAATGTAAGTCATACTTCAACAGAACATTTTAAGAGCCAGTCATTCAAATTTTTAAAATGTGCAATGACTTATGAGAAGCGAGGAAGGTATACCATTTAAATTCCAAAGATCCTCTTATTTTTATGCATGCTTTGTTATAATGATCACCTGCATTGTATAAATATAAATAGACAGCTGCTGTCAGAGTTGATCTGATATTGTTTTAAATAATTATTGTTTTTCAGCTAGTTGTATGTCACTTAGGGATTTTATTAAAGCATCTTTAGTCTAAGAGTGTATTTTTGCACTTCCTTTACTAAAGGAAGAAAGAAAAAGACCCACTAACTACGTCACATGCCTTGTAAACCTCAGGGTAGCCTTTACCACAGTGGTTATCAATATTATATTTCTTGTTTATCATTGACTCCTAACATGTCCTTAGTGGATTCTGAGTTAATGTTTCTACCAAGAACTTGTTACTGTTCTCTCTCTCTCTCTCTCTCTCTCTCTCTCTCTCTCTCTCTCCCTCCCTCCCTCCCTCCCTCCCCCTCCCTGCCTCCCTCCCTCCCCTCCCTCCCTCCCTTCCTTTCTCCTTCTCTCCCTCCCTCCCTCTCCCTCCTTCCCTTTTCTTCCTCTTCCTCTTCCTCTTCCTCTTCCTCTTTTTCTTTCTATTTCTCTTTCTTTCTTCTCTCTCTGTTTTAACATTCAGTCCTAGGTCCAGTGTCAGGAAATAGGACATGTAAGAACATTGGTCAATTTTATCTCATTTGGAGTTCATGCTAGTTTGTTTAAAAGTGAATATCCAGACCTCAAGTGTCCTAATTTAATTGACTCCTGAAGTAAAACATAGGGACATATTTGATGCAAGAGCTTAAATGGTTGATATTGCATAGTGTTGTTGAGATGAAGCAGGAGAGTATGGGAAGGGTTTATTAATGAAGAGAGAACCAAATTTCTTCTGCCACAGTAAAGTTATAAAAAAGGTTGGATATGCCCTAAATAAAGGCTGCTTTGTATCACTTTGGAAAATAGGTGGAATTTGCCCATTACTTTGGTTACCATTACTACAGTTTGACCACTACCAATCCTTGTGCTATATTCATTCATAGGAATGAGATTGGGTTGGGTGCTGGGGTCCAGCCCTCAAGGCAGTGGGGTCGGGGGTCCCTCAACAGGTGTGGAATGTGACGAGGTCGTGAGAATACGCTCACACCAAATGCAGTGAAGAAGCGTATCTGTTTTATTGTTTGTTAGTCGCTGTTTTATACTATTTATTTTTTGCAATGAGGCATATAGAACAGGAATTTCTACAGATCTGTTTTTCCAAAGGTTATCCTCAACCAATCAAGGTTACAGCACATATATAAAAATTCTTTTGTACATAAAAATTTTTAAAAATATAACACGTATATAAAAATTCTTTTCCATTAGTTAAAATCTTTACAATTTATTTAACCCCTTTAAGCAGTGTTCTATCTTATCTCAGATAGTTAGAGGGTTAATGTATCCTGTAAAAATTCCAGGGAGACCAGGTCAGAGTGGGCAAAAGACTATTTATAGTAGCTATTTAGATAAACTTGCAAAGCCTGTTTCTAGACTAATGCTTGTAAGAGGTTAATGAATTGGGTTGTCTCGAGGCACTGCTTTTTTTTTTTCAGCTAAGAGATTGATATCTGTCAGGCCACATGTTTCTAAGAAATCTTCCTTTATAATTAATGTAAAAGCAAAACCCAAAGCACCCAAATTTTCCAGAATAAAATAATGCAAAGTGGAATATGCCACACATTCCTTCTTTTGGAATCATCTGCCTTGCAGGACTCCAGTGGACCAAGCCTTGCTCAAGATCCAGCTATTAAGGAGCTGTAACAATTGGGGATGTGGGGGTCAGGGATTATCAGAGAGTAGCGGAAGAACACCAGAGTTGCTTAAGCCCTTGCCTACATTCTGCACACTACCCCCCAGTACTGGGGGTGGAACCCAGGGCCTTGTGCATGCTAAGCAAGCACAAGCACTCTACAATTGAGCTATATCCCCAGCCCCTTTCTCCACTTTTTATGCACTTCCAAACTAGCTTGAACACAAGGACTGTGTCCTAGGGGCTACCACTTCTGTCATTATTTCTTGAAAATGACTCGGTTCTTTTGCTGAAATTTGGATTCTCCAAGTTGATGAGACAAACTTAGTAAGTAACAAGTACAACATTTCCCTGTGCAGAATTGACATATCCTATACTCTGTAATAGCACTTCAATGTAAAACAGGATGGAGCTGGCATTTTGATTTGCAGATTCATGGACATCGTAAGGAGGAGAGTGACTCCTTGGAAACTAATAGCTTTGAAGCAACGGATTTGGGGATAGTCATATCTTAACGAAGCCTGCTAATAAATAATTTCTGGGGATGAGAATCACAACATAACGAATTGGCAAATGGCACACAGATAGAACATTTTCAGAAGAAAAACATACTAAAAATGTTCATTCTTGCCAATAATAGAAGAAATGCACATCAAACACTAAGATACAAGTTTCAGCTACCAAATTGACGAGGATTAAAAAACCAAACTATACGCTGCGCACAAACTGCTTGTTTGATTATAATTTGGCCATCTAACTTCTTTCTTAATTTGGAAAAAAAAAGAGATCATAATTTTTAGACAACCTATTCCTCAAGATGATTATGAAAGAAATTAGATATTCAATGTGGAAATACATTATGAAAAAGGTGTTATACATAGATAATGGTTTACTATTCAAACTAGCATGAAGACATTAAGTTCATTTGATTTTGACCTAGCTTTTATTATAGTTCAGTCTCATTATTAAAACGAAGGTGAACAGCTGGGATATAGCTCAGTGGTAGGCCCTGGTTCCAAATGTAGCACCAAAAATAATTAAGTAAATTAATTAATATAAAGGTCAAAATATAGTGATTAAATAAAAAATTCTGAAGTGGTATACAATGTCATTAATGTTATTTTCCATTTTGGGACCTTTGAAAATAAGATTCCAAAGATATAATCATAAAGACTCATCATATTTTGAATGACATCTCTAGCCTTTGAGGGAAAACTCTTTTTCCCATGTGAAAAGGTTGATCATAAATTTCTCAATGATCTTTTTTGTTAGGGTATTTTTGTCCTTAGCATGTATAAACATGGAAGGAAAGAAAAAGCATATAGTATGTAATTGAATAGGCTAAATAATTGATAATAAAAGTGTAGGGGGAAATTAAGTTATACTTTTAACAGATCATTATTATGAGTGAAAATTTAGCACTAAGCATTTTTCTTTTATGTTCATTTTAGATGACTTGATTCTGATTGCATTTGTAGCAGCAAACCCAAAGCTAGTGCTTATGCTAGATACTGTTTCAATTATATATGTATTTTCTGATACCTAATAATGGCAATAATAATCACTATTGTGTCTAAAGAACCAACTAAGTGCCAGGTACTGTATTCAGCATGGTTTTATAGGAAAGAAGCCTGAACTTCAGGAAAGTCAAGTAAAGTGCTCAAGATCACATAATTCATAAGAGATAAGATTGTTTTCTATATATATATCACTGGTCTTTCTGCTATAATACCACTGAGAGAAATAAAAATATAGTTAAAAAGGCATGTCATATGAATTTGTTCATTAATTGAAGATATATTGATAAAATAGTATGAATTCTGATAAATTCAGCATTTTAACTGGAATATTAATTATTATCATAAGAAATGTCCAACAAAATCATACAAGTTACAAACACTGCTTTGCTTTACACCTGCTGTTAACTGTTAAATATATTAAAGATGTAAAATATAGGGTTTCATTCAAATTATTTTTACTTTCTGTATATATATGCAGAATAATAACATCCTCTATGATACTGAGCAAAGAACAAATATCTTTGTCATTCACACTCCTGGAGGTAGATGATCATTAACCAAACTCATGTTATTTAACTCTACTAGTATAGGGACATCCATTTCCTACGTTACACCCGTGTATCTATTCTCTAGAAGAAAGTGTATACTTTACATTAATTTGTGCATTTATTCATGTATCTTTTACTATTCAAAACCAATACTGAACAGGTGTTCATCAAAGTAAAATAAATTGTTTCAAACATTTATTTTTTTTTCTGTTTGTGATACTGGGATGTCAACCTCAATGCAGTGTAGGCAAGCACTCTAGCACTGAACTACAACTCTGACCCCATCAAACATTTCTATTAATTACCTCAGTTGATATTTCAGTTTTCCTGGAAATTCAATAGAAGTGATTCTTACCCTTAAATGGGCACATGGCAAATAGAACATTCTCAGAATAAAAACATACCAAAAATGTTCAGCATTATCAATAGAAGAGATACACTGAAGCACTAAAGTTACAAGTTTCAGCTATCAAATTGACAAGGATTAAAAAAATCAAACTATAGCCCGACATGGTTGCATATGTTTGTAATTCCAGTACTTTCAAGGCTGAGACAGGAAGATCGCAAGGTTCACGGCCAGCCTCAATAACATAATGAGACTCTCAGCAATTTGGCAAGACCCTATTTCAAAATAAAAAAAAATAAAAAAGGGCTAGGAGGGTAGCTCAGAAGTAGAACGTTCCTGGGTTCACTCCCCAGTAAAATACACACACACACACATACACACACACACACACACACCAGACTGTATCTTATTCTCAGTGCTGGTATAGGTAGTAAAGGGGAGATAGTTATGAATTAATGGTTGATGTCGACAATGTCTTAACTCTTAGAAAACAGTGTATCAAGAACCTCAAATTAATCGAAAACCTTTAATTTATTCTAAAAAGATGAAAAGAAATGATGAACAAAATAATACAGAAGAATTTCATTGTAACATTATAACAGTGAAAAATTAGAAATATTCCAAATGGCTATGAGTTGAGGGAAATAATAGAATCATAGGTTAGATATACAATATATTCTGATAAAATCAAGCCCTTGAAAATTTAAATGACATGGTAAATACAAATAATATAACAAATATAAATAAAATTGTATGTAATTGATTAGATTTTAAATCATAATTTACTTAGTAATTTCAGCTCTAAGTAATCTTTTTGCATTTTCAATGTGGTTTATACCGTTAATTATCTCTTACATATTTACATAAAAACTATGGTATTACAAACATTGGCTTAGTAAATACCGAACCATTTTTATTAGGGAAATAAAGGACCAGGTTCCTGTGAGCCTCTGGTCACAACATTTTCATCATTTGTTTAATACATAACCTTTTTTACTGTGTGTTTCTGCTTAGGGACATCTTATTTAATATACATAGTTAATTCATTAACATTGAACTCAGTTAACAGCACAATCACTCATGCTTGAATGAAGCTTGTTTAACACACATATTGTCCCTGTGGAGTTCAACACAGTCTTCTTGTGCTTAGGAACACTAGTCAGCATTTTAGTACTTGGGCATTTTAAATAACACAATCACCAAAAAAAAAAAAAAACACAAAAATGAGAAAAACATGATACTAAATATTATGCAAGAATGGACACTTGCTTATGATATGAGATCTGAAACATAAAACCAGAGCTTCACCTGATTAACCTCATCTGGGAATGTAAGCCTGGGAAAACTCAAATTCCTCACTATTTTTTACCTGTGCATGTCTGTGAGTGACCATGAAATTGCAAGTATTGATTGAGATTCGAGATCAATTTTAGCAACTAGACATATTTGTAAATGCAAAATCCAAGAATAATGAGAACCGACACTATGCATATAATCATAAAATGTTTTCAAGGTGTAATATCGTACAGTTCCTTTATTTCATTCGTGAACAAATAATTATTGAGCATATGTCACTGCTTTGCACTATTCTAGACATCTGGGCCACAGTAGTGAATGAAACGAAATTATTTTCATGGGAAAAACAGATAAATACGTATAATTCCATTTAGCCATAAATGTTATGAAGACAAATAAAGAAAACCTGTAATTTTCTGTACTTGGGAAGCTGAGACAGGACGATCATAGGTTCAAGGACAGTCTCAGCCACTTAGCGAGAACTTCAGCAACTTACTAAACTCTCTTTCAAATAAATAAAATAGGCTTGGGTGTGGCTGCTTGATAAATGCCCCAAATTCGATCCCCAGTGCCACAAAAAGAAGAAAGGTAAGGGAAAAAGAGAATGATAGATATTTCTGTATTATATATAGTGGTCAGGGAAATCCCTAGGATGAGATCATGTTTGACAGAGACTTGGTTAAACTGATTTTGCAAGACAAGTTTGTATCTCAATTAAGGATATTCCAAGCAAATGAAAGAGCAAATGCAAAAGGCTCTGCTTCCTGTGTATGCTTAATGTATCTGAAAGAGAACCAGTTAGGCGATAGCATAGCGAGTGGGGTTGGAGCAGCTGATAAAGAGGCTGCAGATGTGGCTAGTGGCCCGGTCATGTATGACCCTGTAGGCCCTGGATTGGCCACTGAATTGTGTTCAGTTTGATGGGAAACTGTTAGCAAGCTAAAAGCGTGGGAATATGAAGATCTGGCTTATGTGTCAAAGACTACTTCCAGCTTCTATTTGGAGAAATTGGTCATAGAAGGGCAAGAGTAGAGAGGCACAGAAGGAAGTTATTGAAGTAGACCAATTGAGGAAATATGCTGGTGTGGACTGGGGAGACAGTGGTGGAGGAAACAGATCAATTTAACTGTATTTGCTGGTTGATAAGATGGGGCATAGGAGAGTAGGACTTGTTTGACAATGACTCCAAAGGTCTCAAGCCGAGCAACTAACAAAGGATGGATTTGCCATCCATTGAGGTAGGGAAGATTGTGGAAGGAGCCAGGTTTGAGAGTTGGGAATATCATGAGTTCATTTTGGACATATTTCATTTTAGAGGCCTATTAGATATCAAAATGGAGATGTCAAGCAGGCATGTGGATATGACAGTCTGGAGTTGAGGGAGATAGTGTTGCAAGAGATAAATATTTAAGAGTCCTCAGAGTTCAGGGTGCAGTGGCACACACCCGTTATACCAGCCAGCATGGAGTCCGAATTCAGGAGTACTAATTCATAGCCAGCCTCAACAACTTAGGGAGATGCTGTCTCAAAGTAAAATTAAAAGGGCTGGGGATGTAGGTTAGGGATAGAGCACCTGGGTTCAATCTCCAGTACTTCATGGGAGGAGCGCCAGTACATGGAGAGTGTTGAAATCCACGTGAATGAATGCGAAAGATCACCAAAAGGGCGAGTGTAGGTAGGGAAGGCAAGAGGCTCCATACTGAACCTGGGGCTAGGGAAGTGAGAACCTCCGGGATGTTTTTCGGTTGGTTAGAAGAAGGCCGCCTTTCTGAGGGAGAACAGAAGAGCTTGCCTTGGATACTTCCGAGTATGCAGAATAATTTAATCTGATAGAAAGTGGAAATCGTAATGATGAATACAACTTTTACGTTATGCTTTATTAAACCAATACACCAGAAGTCATTATGTTATATGTAACATCTATGCAGGAGCTTTTGTTTTAAAGAAATATTACTACTGCACTCATGTACACAGGGTTGTGTGTGTGTATGTACTTAAACATATACACATGCATATATTTCTAAAAGCCCTCAAAATTATCTTTCTATAAAGCTCACTCATAAAACTGTAGTTATTTGGATATTAACACATGAAATTATCTTTCTATAAAAGCTCACTCATAAAACTGTAGTTATTTGGATATTAACACGTGAAATATTATGCAGTGTTCTGAGATTTAAAGAATCTGAAAATATGTAAAGATTGGTTCACTTTGAAATCCCTCTGTTTTTGATTATATATACTATTTTTATTATTTACTTTGTCATTGGTGCCAATATCTTCTATTCAGAAGCGTGAGCATATTGACATCCTTGGGGAAAACACATTGAGCGAAACAGACGCCATTTTTACAGCTTTAAGACTACTCACATGTGCTCCTCACCACATTTGTTAATATTAAGTTTCTTCAACACACACTCCAAATACCTACTTGTAACCAGCAGCTTTTTAAAGAAGGAAGACTAATGTACATGTCTCTTTTGATTATATGTTCTTAAACAAAAATGTGTATCCTGAAGGCAATGAAAGCTGGCAGAGCATTTCAGGAAGTAGCCGCAGTTTCAACACTAGGACAGATCACGTGGATGGTAAGCAAGGGTTTTGTGGCAATGATTGGGGTAACATCTTCTAAGGCCTGACACCATTGCCATGTGGCAATCAGCAGCACATCTCCGACACTTTGCATTGCTAACAACGAAGTTAGGCAGCTGTTCTTTCCCAAGTAAGTGAGCCAAATGTCAGCCCTGCTAATTGCTTTATTTGGAAAATGCTACTTACCACCATAACGCTTAGAAAAGTGAAATTTCAGTATGTACCTAATAAGCTCCATCTGCGTGCTGATAACCATCTAATCTTGAATTACAGTTGGTCTAGCACCAAAGCTATTAGATGGTTTATGCTGTTTTCATTTTTCTCTCTTTCTGTTTTGTAAATGTAGCAATATAGGTTACACAGCTCTCCATATTGTCAGATTGGAACTAAATAATGAATGTGGAATTAATGTTAGCCTCAAAAGGGGTTTTCTTTTAAATGGTTTATAGGCACAATTTGAACTCTTAAATTATACCGGCAAATACTATTTTACAATAATAAAACATCCTTCATGATCTAAAATCTCACTGTTTAGTAGCTGAAGAATCTTAGCAGTGAAGCTAGGAAGGAGAGGTTTCTTGGGGGATATGAGACTTGAATATGTATTGTGTTGGGCATACAACATGGGTGGTGAATGAGGAAACCACCAGTGGGGAGAAAATTTGCAAAAACAAGATGGATAACATATGTATTTATGTATTGCATCTAAATAATATGTCATAATTTGAAATTACCTGCATCTATCTGTATTATCCCACCTGCTTCCCTAAATGGACTTCCTTTCTTTTTTTTTTTTTTTTTTTTTTTTTTTTTTTTTTTTTTTTTTTTTTTTTTTTTTTTTTTTTTTTTTTTTTTTTTTTTTTTTTTTTTTTTTTTGCGGTAATGGGGATTGAACTCAGAGGCATTCTACCTCCGAGCTATACCCCCATCCCTATTTTTTATTCTTTATTTTGAAACCGAGTCTCACTAAGTTGCGGAGTGCCTCACTAGGTAGCTGAGGCTGGCCGCGAACCCGGATCCTCTGGTCTCAGCCTCCCGAATGCTGAGATTACAAGCGTGCGCCACCACGCCCGGCTTAAATGGACTTCCTTTCTAATATCTGCAGTGGAAACTCTAAAATGAGTTGGAGTTTCAGATTCAGTATCATCCGTTAAATTTGGAAATACTGAGAGTGTTTATTCTGCCAGACCAAATCTCAAAGTGTACAGCAGGGTCAAACAATTGGCATATTGGTATTTTATGTTCTACCTATATTTCAGTTCCCAAAACTAATTATTTCTCTAGGATTTACTATCATTTTAAGTAGTTAGCACATAAAAGTATATGCTGAGGCTTACTGTGATGTTAAATGCTTGTGAAGTTCAAATATTTGCAAAGTATAATTTAATTTTCTGTGGTTATTAATCTAAGTAGAATAGTTTCTCTCTGAACACAGTATTGTATGAAGCAAAATCACAGTCACACTTTACTGCATACGAAAAGAAATGTATATTCATAAACATTTTTGCTTGCTTCTTTAAGAACCATAATCAGTTAATAATCTGCCTTATTCTGGTCTTCCATGGTTTTAAAAAATGGAAAATGATTGTGACTAATGAAGCTATTTACAAGATGATATTTAAGGCCGTCTTCACATTTAAATGTTATATTGTTTAAATTATAAGCAAATATCTGTGATTAGTAGAGACATAAGGAGCCCTGTCTCCCATAAGTAATTACCAAATTGTGCTACAAATGGTTAATATAAGTTAGATCATTTCTATATGATTTTCTTGATTTCTAAATTCTGTTTGTGTAAACTCGACTTGAGGGAAGGATCTACAGATGAGAGAGGCCTCTTTATCTCTGGCAGGTGTGTGTGTGTGTGTGTGTGTTTCTGAGTGGTTGAGTTCTGTAACACTTTTAGTAAATTTGGGGTCTGGGTTTGTATTTCAGCGGTAGCGTGCTTTCTTCCTTTGCACAAGGCTCTGGGTTCGATCCCCAGTACTGCATAAAATAAATTCATTAATTAATAGCAACTGCCACCATTGCTTTTGCTAGAGATTTTTTAGGCTAGAAGTGCTTGGTTTCTTTAGTTTGTTTTTAATATTTGCATAGAAAAAAGAAATCACTCCTTTGACATTCAGGGAGAAAAAAACAAAGTGCTAATTAAACTGTTGTGAAACAATATTATCCTCTTTAGTTTTACACTGACATTTCTAATGCAAAGTCACTTTAACAGGCTTTGCAAATCAGAATCTTCTGGGCCTTTTATTTTTTCTCCACATTTACTGAACAAGTCCATTCCCAGGGATATTGAAAATGCAAAGCAAGGCCTGACAAAAATAACATTTATTTCATGAAAGTTTCATTAGCAAGCTCTCTAGCTGAAGATGAAGGGAAAAAAATGTTTCACAGGGAGTCATGTGAGATATTAATATATACAGATTTTTTAAAACAAAACGCAGAAGTCTGAAAAGCCATCAGGTAGGTATTCCTTTGAAAGGAATACAGAAGTACATGGATTTCAAATGTGTTGAAAAATGGCTTAAATGTACTGAACTGTTCACAGCCCTTGGCTTTTACTTTTTATGAGTTATATCTGAACAAGGATTTTATTATAGTCAGTGTTGTTCATGCTGCTATAGTTAAGATTGTCAGCATTTCCATTACAAACCCACTATTTCAGTTGGGGTTCATAACTCAGCTTTAGAAGTCACCGAGGGCTAAAGGTTGGCATAAGTATTTTCAACCTGTGGTTCTAGTGATGGCTGTGGATATGATTAAATATATAGTAAATGTTCAAATTAGCATAAACTAATAATTTTTTGGCCCTCCCTGGGGATTGAACCCATGGCCTCACACATTCTAGGCAAGCCCTCTACCACTGAGCCACACCCCAGTCCAAATATAGCCTACTTTTTATTTTATAAAATATTCTAATGGAATAATATATTGTGGTTCCTTAATTATAGCAGCTGACACGTGTTAAGCCTGTCAGTATAACTGATTAACACAGTTAAAGAAAACTTGTTTAAAAATCACTTTAGTCCTTGTAGCCAAGAAGCTCAGAACTTGTCTTGGAGCCACAAGTTGAAATACTTTATCCTATCAACTGAGCAACACATTCTAAAAGACACTTGGAAATTTATTAACATTACAACCAAGTGACTGGCTAATTCTACCCAAAGTTTAGTTAATGCCATGAGGATTGAATGGTTAAAATGACAGTTTGAAATTTTATACATACCCATGGCCACATGTACAGGTATCTAGGAGATTTTTGTAAGCGGAAATCCAATCTTTTGAGTTATAGTATGACTGTTTTTATGGTACAGGGGATTGAACGCAAGGGTGTGTTCTACCTCTGAGCTCCACCCCTGGCCCTTTGAAATTTTATTTTGAAACAAAGCCTAAGTTACCACATGCTGGTCTCAAACCTGTGATCCTCCTATCTGAGCCTCCCATGTACTGGGATTACAGACATGAGCTACCATGCCTGGCTAATCTTACTTTATGATTATAAAATTAGTAAATAGCTGAGGGTGTAGCTCAGTGGTAGGGCGTTTGCCTAGCATGTGCTGGACCTGGATTTGATCTCCCATGAGCACAAATGAAATAAAATTAACAATTATTTTCCTAGTTATGAAAACAAAAATATTTTAAACATCATATAAGAAAAATTCAAAAGTATAAAGAACAAAATAACTGTAGTCTCTCAAACCAGTAATGATTGGCATTTTTTCTAATCATTATTTCATGCATACACGACGGATACATATATTGAAAAACTGGCATTTAAACTGAATAACAATCTGATATATTCCTATGTAAGAGACCACAGATTCATTATTAATTTTTTATTCATGCATTGTAAGCATATATCTTTGTTAGATACAAATTGATAATGACATATGTGCCCACATTTCTCATTTGACCCCTTCCCCAAATTCCCACCCCGCTCCCTTGCCTTCCCTCCCTCTCGAGTTCAGTTTAGTGAATGACCTTGATATCCATTAGGGTACCCCCCCCCCGTCCAACCCCCTCGGCTAAATCAACTTCTTTGCTTTCGAGGGTCTCTCCTTTTCCATCTGGAGACCCTCTTATGCCCCATCTTCTCCCTAGCATCCACATATTAGGGAGAACATATGCTTCTTTACTCTTTGTGACTGGCTAATCTTACTTAACATATGTTTTCCAGTTGCATGCATTTCCCGGCAAATAACATGATTTTGTTCTTCTTTATGGCTGAGTAAAATTCTATTGTGTACATATCCCACAGTTTTGTAATCCATTCATCTGTTGATGGACATCTTGGCTGCTTCCATAGTTTGGCTATTGTGAATTGTGCAGCTATAAACATCGATACACATGCGTTGGTCTGATAGTTTGGTTTCCGTTCTTTTGGGTAGATACCCAGAAGTGGTATTGCTGGATCATATGATAGGTTCATTCCCATTCGTCTGAGGATCCTCCATACTGTTTTCCAAAGTGGTTGCACTAGTTTGCAATCCCACTAACAATGTATTAGAGTTCCCACTTCTCCACATCCTCGCCAGCAGTTGTTGTTGTTCGTGTGTTTTATGATTGCCATTCTGATTGGGGTTAGGTGAAATCTCAAGGTAGTTTTGATTTGCATCCCTCTGACTGCTAATGATGTGGAACATTTCTTCATACATTTATTGGCCATTTGTATTTCTTCTTTTGTGAAGTGTCTATTTAGATCCTTTGCCCATTTTTAATTGGGTTATTTGTTTTTTTGGCTGTGATTTTCTTGAGTTCTTTGTATATCCTAGATATTAGACCTCTATCTGTAGAGTAAGTGGCAGAAATCTTCTCCCACTCTGTAGGCTCTCTGTTGAGGTTCTTGACAGTTTCCTTTGCTGCACAGAAGCTCTTCAGTTTAATGCAATCCCATGTATTGATCTTCCTTTGAGTTGCTTGTGCTTTTGAGGTCTTGTTGAGAAAGTTTTTACCTGTGCCTATGTGTTGAAGTGTTGGGCCTATTTTATTTCTAATGCATTACCTCTATGACTGACCAGTATTCTTCTGTATGATTGTGCTAAAGCTGAATTTATCACACACTCTCATAGATTTTGAAGTCTGTTTAATTCAACCTTACTTACTTTGCTGTACTTACTGTAGAAAAAATCTAATGAAAACTTTTAACAGCTAAAGTTTGGTCAGGATCTTTATCTTATATGTTAATTTAGCCATTTTATATGTATGTTAGTTACTGTATCCCGCAAATGTTAGCAACTGATATTTGTGGATTACGAAAATGATTAAAAGTGCAGAATTTATTGTATATTGTTCTCATAGTGGTACCATAAGCAAGTATTGAAATTATATTGACATGGTTACATATTTATGCTTATATTATTAATGAAACAAAATTTATAAATGAATACATTTACAACAAATGCAATGTTCATTTCCTTTGAGTTCCTATTATGTTTAACTGAAGAATGGGCACTATAGGGGCCATGTTACAAATAGAATTTCTCTCTTTTAAGGTTTTTTTCTTGTTGCTGTTGTTTTTTGGGGAGATGAAGAATAAAGTAGAAAGAGTTTCTCCATAGGAATAGCATATTTTTTGATACAATAAAGAGTTCTGTGGTCAGAACAACCTGTGTTTATATCTCAACTCTGTGTCTTCTAGCTTTGTATATAATTTTAGATAAGGTACATAATATATGTCAGCCATACTTTTCTATAACATGTAGCTAATACCTGCCTTACAATGTTGCTATAAATCTTAAATTGTTTTACATGAATATAAAATTAAACATGCTATTCTGCTTCATTTTTCCTCTTATTTTATTTACTTGTTTATTTTTGGTTTACTTTTCCACCTATAATCTCCTCTTTCCCCTTAAATTTAGGTTAATGACTTATTGTCATGGAATCATCCATAATTTTCTATATGCTTACAGAATCATATACAGCATACACATATGTATATAGACATTATATGCATATATGTAAGCACAAACTTCCACATTATATTCATGTAAAATTATACATATTCCTATAATTTTGTTCATATATATATATGCCTATGTATGTCATCAAGAGTAAAATATATATATTTTTTAAGACAAAATATGCTTCAAAAATAAATATTGAATTGTTTCTTACGTGACAGATTATTCATCTATTCAACTGGAATTCTTGGGCATTTCCTTTCCTTCAAGTCATGTGATAGTGGACTAGACAGGTACTACTCTTGCCTTCATGAAGCTTATTGTTTAATGGGAGGCACAGAGGGTAAAGGGGTAGATACATAAACATATACTCATGAATTGGCGTAAATGCTAGGAAATGGTATTGACAAGTTTTCTTATTTTAGGTTAGATGAATCAATGAATGTTCCCTGAGTGTGTAACATTTTGGATTTCCATGTGTGTATGTGGGGAGTGGTATAACAAGGAACTTGGCCCCTAAGCAGAAGGAGTTGAACGTGTTCTAGGACCTGAAAAGCAAGTGGACCAGAGAATTCTGTAGAAGCCGGAGCTTGGCATAAGATGAGGCTGGGAAGATCCACCGGGGTGGGCCATGGGGGTGAGCCATGGTAGAACCCTCTGCACAGCATAGTGCCTGATCAGAAAGGAAGCCTTCAAAAACTGGGGTCATTTCCTTCCCTTGGACTTTTGAAATGAAGCCTTCTTTGTCAAGGGCGGTTTTTTCTTCAGGTTTTTTTGTTTGTTTGTTTGTTTAAAGGGGTTTTCTCTCCAATTTTATGGTGAACTTCAATGAGGACAGCCTTGCTTATTTCCGATTTCTGTTTAGGGTCCTCATTTTCTTGCATCGATTCCCTTTTCCCCTTACCATTCTCTCCCATGCTCCCTCATTCATCCACAAGCATACAGGTCCTCAGCCTGTCTTGGCTGTCTCACTCGTTTTGGATTTTCTGTTCTGCCCTATTTCCCTCTTGTATCTTCCTCTACCTAGATCTGTCTTCCGTTCTTTTTCAGATTCTTTTCAAGCTCATGATTAGAGTTTGTAATAAGAGCCAGTGAGAATTCAATAAAACAGAAAAAACTCACAAGTAAAAATTCTCAATACTGCTAATCTTTGAGTATTTCTATCACTCAACTAAAGAAATAAAACATAACTAGTGCCCTTACAATGCAATATATGTTCTTCTTATATCCTGTTTTTCTCCTGACTTTGTAAGTAGCCACTGCCCTGAACTATTCGTCTATTACCCTTTCGTTTTTCTTTATAATTTTACTATATATTATGTATCTCTAAATAATATGTCATCTACTTTTGCTCAGTTTGAACCTCTATGTAAATGGAAGCCTATCGATGTTGTTGCTCCTTTTCCCAAGTCCCTCAGTTAGCTTCCAGGGCAGTGACCTAAAGAAGTTCCACTTTTTAATGTTTCTAGCTTCTACTATTCCCAACAGCATCCAATAGTGCCATGCTGGGCATCAAACCTTTAACTCATGAGTTTGAAGAGGAGATTTAAGATCCAAACTATCGCAGTTACAATGTAGGCAGTGACAGATAGGAAAGGTAAGGGACCTGGAGTCTGACCTGTGAGACATTTCCACATGCAGAGTCTGGCAGATGAGAGGAACCACCAGAAGGGACTGATCGATGTGTTGGGGGTCATCCATAGGTGTGGATTGAGCATGAGGTCGCAAGAATATCCTCACACCACCCACAGTGTGAAAGCACATCTGTTTAATTCATGTCAGTCACCATTTCTTATACTATCTTTTACAATGAGGGAGGAATTTTTACAGACTTGTTTTTCCTAAAAGTTGAGTAGGTACATCTTTAACTAGAAAAGCCATTTTCCCATGGCATTTGATGGGATTAAGAAAACAGCAAAGGTTACAGAATACAATACGTATATAAAAATTCTTTTAGTACAAAAACAGTGTTAAAGGTTAACGACAAAGAGGAATCTCTATTCATCAGTTTAAATCTTCATTATTTATTTTAGCTCCTGTAAGCAGGGTTCTTATCTTATTCTCAGGCAGCTAAAGTTAGTTAATATGTGGTGGAGACAAGGGGAAGGTGTTTCAGAGAGAGAGAAACTATCTGTCTTAAAGATTTCTTTACTCATAGATAAAATTGTAGACCTAAGTTTCTTTGGTTTAGTAGCTAAGCTTGCAAAGTCCAATTCCTGATGTTTGTAAAAGGTTAATGAATATCTCTGAGGCAAGCTGAGGCATTGTCTTTTTCAGCTAACATTGAGGAATCACAATCCGTCCAGCCATCTTGTGTTTCCTAAGAAACTTTCCTTTATAATTAATGTGAAAGCAAAACCCAAAGCACCCCAAGTTTCCAGAATATAATAATGCAAAGTGGGAAATGCCATGCGTTCCTTCTTTTGGAATCATGTGCCTTGCAAGACTCCAGCGGGACTGAGCCCTTGCTCAAGGCCCAGCTATTAAGGTGACGTTGTATTGATGGCCAGGGAAATAACGTGAAATTTAACTGGTAGCCCGGAAGCCACCCGAAGAAAGTCTTTTGTTCAGAGAGTGGTCAAACTTGTGACATAAAATGAGGTCAAGTAAAATTGACTGGGAATTATACATGAGGTCTGACAACATGAGCTTGACAAGTACTGTTTGCATAGTATAGTGGGAATAAGAACCAGATTGGAGGAGGTTGAAGGGAGAAGGAAAAAGGAGAAATTGGGAATGACAGCCATGTTATTTAAAACCATAAAATGTTCACCATAGTCTCTCAACACATTGCTTTTTCTTTATTATAATAGTAATAATGCTCATCGTAGAGTATTTGGGAAAGTCTTATGAAGAAGAAAATAAATATTTTCTACAAAGCAATCATTCAACCATAACCACTGTTAATGTTTTGGTTTATAGCACTTGTTTTTGTTTGTTTGTTTGTTTTTCTGTGCATTTTAAACTGGTTTTTCTGAACAACAACAACAAAAAATAGAGTATAGAGCTATTTAGTATGAGTTTATTCCCTAATCATATATCATTTTTATTTTCCTTTTCACTAGATAGCTTTTATGACTTTTCTTGTAGTGTAGCATTATTTTTGTATTATACTTTATATGTAGCCAATATCTTATTAGGCACTTAGGTTATTTCTTATTTGCAACATGGCTTTTTAAAAACATTGCAGTGGGCATTTGAAAATGTAAATGTGGTCTTTCATTGACATATTCTTAAAGTTTTAGTCTATTAGTCCTCTAGGATGTATCCAGAAGAAAAATACTCTGATGATGTTAGATCTGCAAATCACATCATATAAAGAGAGGGCTTAGCAAGATTTCCTCCCATAGCAATAGTTGGCATGATTTCAGTGGAAGAAATGTGCTGGAAGGAAAGGTACTTAAGAGGGAAGGGAGTGATCCTACAGGAAGGGGTCCTATCCATAGAAAAGATCTGGGTAAAACTGCACCAGTTGTTTGTATGTGTAGCAGTTCTCAAATCAGAAAATCTCAATATTTTAAGATACGTTATATATGTTATAGATATAAATATAAACACTGTATACATTCTAGAATTAAGTATATGTGTGTGTGTGTGTGTTATAGTTGAGGAACTTTTTATGTCTATATTATACTAATACTATATTGAATACAAGTTTGAAATATCTTTTATCATTAAAATAAATTCAAATCAACTTGGAGGTTATTATCTTTTCTGAAAAACAACTATAACAAGCACCTTACCTTTCTTGAACTTAAACTATTTGAACTCTGTAGTTCTAAATTAGTTTACTGTCTTGGAGAATGTGATCAGTCAACCAAGAAAATACTTTTTTCTTGAGTCTTCGGTTGTGACTTCCCCAGAAGGGTCGATATAGGTGGTATTTTACCTGTTGTTGACTTGCCTAGGAGCATAACTGACAATCAAGAGTAACCTCAGTTTAGACTTGTGAGAGGCCACATAACCTGAATAGCATTATTACTTGCAGAAACATTTTTATATCTTGCCTTCTGTTTCAAACATTATACTTACTAAACCATTAATAGGTGAGATAAGATGTTCTGTACCTTTTTTATATAGCCTCTGCTTTTGTTCCTCTTAAGAATATACTGCTTAAAAAATCAAGGGAAATGTTTTTAAAAAGTTGTTTTTGATTATGAAAAGAGGGCTCAAACGAAAGGTTTAACTCAAATAAAGAGTACTTGATAGGACCCTTTCTTTTTGTGCATGTATAGAATTCATCATTCTTCTGTTTAACAATTAAAATCCAAACACTGCTCTGAAGAGCAAGTCCTCTGGTTGCAAAATGTCTTCAACATCTTTTCATTAAGGTGTGTGTTCGCCAGGTGAACTGAATTACTTTCTGTACACTTTTCATGGAATACACATGTGTACTCCCATGTGGATGATATTCTCTTCACCTAGATTTTTCTATCTTCAAGACTTTGCAAGTCTAAATCCAATCCATAATTTAAACGAGTTAATTTTCTATCCCTTCCAAGTAGGCTTCCCTGAATACCACAACTAGAAGTAAAATATCTTCCATTAAATTTATTTCTATATCCTCAGAGATAGGAACGCCGCAGGGCTGGAACATAATTATGACTGTGTGGGATTTTGATTTTCTTTGTTATACTATTATAATGCATGACATATACAACAAACAATCCCAAAATATGAATTTTCTTATGAAAATCACTAGCATATGCAGATGTATATTTGTATATCTTTTTGGCAAGAGTGAGAATTTTGGACAGAGTATATACAAATCATAAGTGTTCTTCTTAGGAGTATTTTTAAAAAGTGAGAAAAAGAATTAAAATCGTAGCTAAACAGTGTCGAACAGTGGAATGCTGGCAGCATTTATTAAGGATTTAGTACTGTACCTTTGACAAAATAAGACTTTGCTTGTTCACTATTTTATTTTGAGATGGGGTTTTCTATGTTGCCTGGGCTGGCCTCTCCTTCTTGGGCTCAAGTGATCTTCCTTCCTCAGTCTCCTGAGACATGTGCCACAGTGCCTGGCTCATAAGTTTTTTACATATACTATCTCTGTTTATTTCACACAAACCTAATAGGTAAGGTATTCTTCTCCTTATTTTACAGATGAAAAATCTGGAACTTGGAGAGGTTATATAATTCACCTATGTTCTCATAGAACTGTTTTATACTAAGAAATAAGTCTAATAGAAGGCACTGCAAGAAGACAGTTTTGAAATTAGGCCTTGAGATACAGAAAGGAAAATTGAAGAATTTATATTTGTATTTTAGGAGTCCTTCCCCATGTGTCTGATGAAGGCAGATACTATTGTGAGTAAGCAATGTTGATGCATGTGCTTTATGAGTTGTTGGGAAGGGCTCCTAAATGTGATATAGACCAGGTTAATACATCTTTAGTTGTCCTAGATATTAATGGGAATAAGTATTGATAAGAGCTTTCATAAAATATTTTGATTCCTTTATACATTTGAAGCTGTTTTCCCATGAAACCTGATTCTTAAACTTGGATTTCTAAGACTTTGTGTCTGTTTAAAAGAGCTATTAGTGAAACTGCAATATACTTTATTCCATTCTGATATTTTAATTTTTGACTGATCCTGCTTTCTAAACTCCAAATTAGAATAACCTCTTTAAAATATTTATTAAGGAGAAGTACCTGAATAATTTTGACCTGACATTTACAGACAACATCTTAGGGCTGTTCTTTCCTTAGAGAATGATGACTTATTGGGGATTATATCAGTGATGTCTCATTAGCTTGTTATGCTAGCATAACAAGAATGGAAGGAAGGAAAAAAGGAAGGATAAAAAGGGAGGGAGAGGTGAGAGAGGGTTTACTTTGAATTCTCTGAAGATATCTAGCCAAAGGATTATAGTAACCACTATCACCATTTTTGGCCATCTGTATGAATGAATATTAATGCCCATACTACTGCCCTTACCTGACAAGTACACACTACGTTATGAACTCATTTCCAGTACTTTAAGAAGAATGTTGTAACAGGTTTGCAGCTTCTATTTTGCAAATACCTTTTATAGCATTATGGTCTCAGAAGGAACTATTGAAAAAAATAATCACTTACCTTTCCTCAAACACTGAGTTCCCTGTTCTGTTCCTCCAATATCTAATAGGCTGTCATTTGATATTAGAATTTAAGTAATGTCACAATAGGTGGTGCCATAACTCTATACTGCCTGACATTATAGGAAAATATGAAGTGTAATTTGGCCAGTTAAATCACAAAGAGGAAAAATATATTTTTAGAATCTCTTGAACTCTGCTTTTTAGATATTCATGAACAATTGAAAAATTTCCAAAGGACTGCATTCTTACATTCTTAGGACAGTACTTCAACAGCCTTCTTGATTCTGCCAACAGTTAGAATAGCAATATGTTAGAGCTTGAATGGCAAATGATGTTATTTGTAACATTGATGGCTGCCCACATGGAAATTAATTACTATATTTGTAATATAATATACTAGTTCTGTGGGAATTGCAGCTTTTTAACACCCCCTTGGTCATTTCCACTGACGATTTACAGAAAATTTGCTGGCTATTTCCTATGATTAGTTTAGCATGATGCTACTTGCTCTAGTAAACTCATTTTAAGCATTTGACAAAACTGCAAAGGTTAGTGCCAGCCCAACTAACCTATAGATGAAAGATGTGAGAGAAGTCAGTTACTTTCCAGGTATATAATGACTGTGTAAATTGAGTGACAACATGTCATCTTTGGTGTTTGTTTGTGAATCATTTGTTTACTTCATACAACAATCAGTGGGGTTATCCTTCACAGGTATGTTCAGAAGTCACCAAATGGAGGGCTTAGAAATTCTTATATATTTTTTATGTTCTACAATTTCCCTGCAATCCAAGATAGGAGTTTTAAGACCAAAAAAATAAAAATAAAAATAAAGGAACCTCTGGTTTGGAGAATGACTATAAAAGCCAAAGGTCCTTTCTTTAGCAACGTATACTGTTCAACACCAAAAAATGAAATTTTACTCTGAATATGTTTTTCTTAAGAATGATTTAAAGAATCATTTCATTACTGAGTGATGAAAGTAAAGTTGTGCAAATGGTTATTTTCAGTATTAAAGTTTTATAAAATAATATTGTAAAAATTTTGGAGGTAGATAAAATAGAATTTTGCCATAGCTTATGAATAAAATATCCCAAATATCAATAGACTAGAAGCTTCAACTCAAATTCTTCCCATCATAATGAAAGAAAATTCTATATATCGATTATAGAACATGTATAAAATCATTTTAGAGACCGTAGATGAAAGACATTCAATTGGGAAGATACAATCTCAATTAGTAATTGTGAAGCTTTACTTAGTATGATTCTAGATCATTTTGGACTTAAAGTTTCGGTTTCATATTAGATAATCTTGAGTCCAAATAGAGAAGAAATAACTAACAACTTTGGAATTCTTTGTAGATAATGAAAATCCTGTCAAGAACAGAGAAGTATTTTTAATTTTTCATCCAGCAATTTGTTTCAAATCTCTTTAGACATATCAAGAGAGTATTGTAAATTTGGGGAAAATTTTCCAACTGTAAACTTTAGCCAGCATACACACAATTATTTCATAAGAATTTTAGCATTTAATTAACCTATTAATTAATTCCTGGCCGTGTACTATATTAAAGAATGTGTATGAATAGATAGTAGAAATTAAGTTTAATATTAAGATAATTTCTGTTCAAAAAAAAGAATGGCTGGCAGGAGTCCTAGTTGCAGATAACACTTACCCATGATAGCTAGTTGATATTTTTAACATGTCCTCATTCACCCTTTATTTTTAGTCTTTCTTCAGACCTTCATTTTCTTTCTTATTTTTTAACCTTTAGCTTATTAATTTTTATATATTTTACTGATAAATTATAACCTCACATCATAATGTAGTTCATTGGAATTATAACCTCACATCATAATGTAGTTCATTGGAAGAGTGTCATACAGCACGCGGTAGGATCCATTCCTCATTTTCTGAGGAATCTTTCACCTAATCTCCGTTTTGGCTGCACTAATTTGTAATCCCAAGAACAGTGTAGACGAAACAGGCAATTGAACTAAATAGACACTACACAGAAGAAAGACAAATGGCAAATACATGAAAAAAATGTTCAACATCATTAACATTCAGGGAGATGCAAATCAAAAGTACACTGAGATTCCATCTAACCCCAATTAGAATGGCAATCATCAAGGAATCAAACAACAATAAATGCTGGTGATGATATGGGGAAATGGGAACTCATTATTTTTACCATATTTTTTCCTATAGAAATGTTTAAAATTTGAGTATTGAATTAAAGTGAATTTAAATACCAGAGTCCATTTATTCCTTAGTATCACATGACAATTGAACCTAAGCAGGCCTCAATCCCGTGATCCTCCTGTCTCAGCCTCCCAAATACTGGATTTACAGGCATGTGCTATGCCCAGTAGGCTGGGCAGTTTCTTATCCTCACTCATCCATCTGGGACCCACCCTGTCTATTAGAATCTTATATGATATTCTTTTAGTGCTGGAATGACATTGAGATACTAACTTATCCTACCTCATTTTTCTCATAGGGAAATAAAGCTCCAGTGGCTTCAATAATTTGTCAAATATCACATAGCAAGAAAGTGACTTAGGTAGGATGAGAAGGAAGAGAAGCTAGTTCTCTTCACATTCCTGTGTTTTATCCCCTGGGCTGTACTCTCTCCCCATTTACTTGACTGTGTATATTTGAGTTTCTTTGTATTTTTCTAGTTTCGAATTCCTCACCAAACATCCTGACTTACCAGATTTCTGAATTTATATTCAGAACAAAACACTTCCATGAAAGTCTTCCATTATACCCTATTTCCTTTTTCTAATTTCCTTCCTTCCTTTGATCCCCTCCCCTTCTAGCTCATCCTTTCTCATTACTGCATTTTCAAAAACAATATAGAATATATAATTTTCCCTTTAAATTTGCTTAGAAATTTATTTTTCTACATTTTTATGCGTCTCTGAAAAGCCTACTTATAAAAAGAAAAAAGTGAACCTGTTAACTGTCTTTTCATCCTGCTCTATTGAATAAAGCACTAGATTGGGAATAAGAAAACCTTGATGCTTTTTCTTCCTTTGACCAGAGACATAAACACTTGTGCTCTAGTTTTCTACCAATAAATTTCTCTGTACTGTGGAGTTATCAACCTAATCTAATTTAAAAGTCCTGATAATGCTTAGGACTTTTCACAGAGAATGGTGAACAGAATATATAAAATGGTTCTACTATTTTAATATATGGAAAAGAAAGATGATTGCTTTGGTATTGATGCTTATTATTAAATTTTAAAGACTGTGTACACACAGCTTTTCAGAACAATGATTAAGCAACCCCGTTCCTGTGATGGGATTCTATTTCTGTTTACTCTTATTTCAACACTGCTGTGGTCTGAATGTCCCCCCCTCCATTTATATATTGAAACTTAATCATAAATAGGATGGTATTGAGAAATGGGATCTTTAGGAGGCGATTAATTCACAAGAGTTGAGCCCATCTCGATGGAATTAGGGCCCTTATGAATGGGCTTGAGTTCCTTCTCTTCTGCCTTTCAGCTGTTTGAAGGATGTAGTGTTTGTCCCCTCTGGAGAGCCCAGCAACAAGGTACTATCTGAGAAGTAGGGGAAACCATTGCTAAACATGCAACCTATCAATGCCTTGATCTTGAACTTCTCAGCCTCTAGAACTTTCAGAAATAATCTTCTATTTGTTATAGGTTACCAAGTCTATTATATGCTGTTAAAGCAGCACAAATCGACTAAGACAATTACCATAGGTATTCGATTAACCCAGCTTCTACCATACATTTAGCAAAGTGTTGTAAGTGGTGATCTATGATTTTGTGATGATTCTACACCAAGTGTGTGTGTGCTTTTTTTTGGTACTGGGAATTGAACCCAGTTGCGTTCTACCTCCAAACTATACTCCAACCCTATTTTTTATCCTTTATTTTTTATTAGTGTATTGTAATCATACATCTTTGATAGGTACAAGCTGGTAGAGGCATACATGCACACATTTCTCATTTAACCCTTCCCCAATTCACACCCCACTTCCTCCCCCTCCCTCCTTCTCAAGTTCAGCTTAGTGATTGACTTTGATATGCTTGTGAAAGTACATCATGTGCATTAGGGTGTTTTCCTCCCCCCTCCCCATCACATTCAATTAAGTCACCTTCTTTGCTCATTTAAGGTTTTTCCTTCTTTGTCTAGAGTTCCTCTTATGTCCCACTTTCTACCTAGCTTCTGCATATTAGGGAGAGCATACGATTTTTTACTTTTTGTGACTGACTAATCTCACTTAGCATCATATTTTCCAGTTCCATCCATTTCCCTGCAAATGGCATGATTTTTGTTCTTCTTTATAGCTGAGTAAAATTCCATTGTGTACATATTTATCCTTTATTTTGAAACAGGGTCTCACTAATTTGCAGAGGGACTCACTAAATAGCTGAGGCTGACTGAGAACCCATGATCCTCCTGTATCAGCCTCCTAAATCCTGAGATTACAAGCTTGTGCCACCACACCCAGCTGTGTGTGTGCTTTTAACAAAGACCTTCCTTGCTGCATCCTCATCCCAGTGTTCGTTTTAGTTAATGTAACAATGGTAATGTTTTGCAAGATAAAGTATACAAGTAGGTAACCTTTTAGCATTTTATATGCTTCATAGATTGTGACACATGATGTGCAGTTTGTTTAACAAGATCATATATTCATATGTCATGTTTTGTAGCATAGTCATATTAAGTATATAAGCCTTCTTTAAAGATCACAAGTCATTAATCAACCATTTGCTTTGCCTCTCATTCTGTGCTGTCTTTTATCAATATCCTTAATGATAAAGATAGACCCTAAAATATAGTATGTTAAACCCCTTGGCATTTCATGAAGGCAGAAACTTCTACCTGGGAAATAGAGAAAGTTTCATAAAGCAGTGGATCCTAGTATCAAGAGATAGGAGTTCAATAAGCTGAGATTTTGGTATGGCCTAGGTTGACTTTGGCTAGGAATGATAAAGGTAAGATAAAGGTTGGAATTACAAGGTAGAAAGTATATGTCAAAACCAGAGACAAGATGACAAAAGTACAGAGTAAGCTTGAGGGGCAGAAAGTAGTCCATCCTCGCTGAAGCATACGATATATTTCTACTATTAAGAGAAATTCTTCTGGAAAGGAAGTTTGAAATGAAGAATGGCCTTTAATGTCATGTCTAAGAAGTTTAGATTTTATTTATCAGGCAGAAGGGCCAGCCAGGCGTGGTGGTGTGTGCTTGCAATTCTAGAACTTGGGAGGCAGAGACAGGAGGATCACAGGTTCGCAGCCAGCCAGCCTCAGCTTCTTAGTGAGGCCCTCCACAACATAGTGAGACCTTATTTCAATAGAAAGAATAAAAATAGGGCTGGGGGTGTAACCCAGATGTAGAATTGCCTTGGGTTCAATCTACTCAGTATCACAAAAATACATACATACATATATACATATATACATACATACATACATACATACATACATAAGTAAATAATTACATAAGTAAATAGGCAGGGGGAACTACTGAGTAATTTTAAAAATCAGAAGAACTTTAGAAGTGGTTTTGAAAAGAGGGAGTATTTTTTAAGTTAATGAAACAATACAATCAAGAAGACCCTAAACCAGAATAGTTGCAAATAACATTCAGAAGTAGATCTCAACATATTTATTATTTTTACATGAGTTTTAAAAAAAGTCAAAGACAATTCTGAGCCTGAATAATTTGCCAAATAGAGGTACATTTTTCTCCTTTTTCAAAGTAGGTTGGAAGGAAGGATCCTGGTTTAAAGAAAGTTATTTTTTATTTCTCTGATTTGAAGTATAGAATGAATATATATATTTGCAATTGCTTGCTAGAGAGTTAAGAATGTGGTGTTTGAAGCTGGGCGTGGTGGCGTACACTTGTAATCCCAGCATTTGGGAGGCTGAGTCTGGAGCATACGGGTTCGTGGCCAGCCTCAGCTACCTAGTGAGGCCCTCCACAACTTAGTGAGAGCCTGTTTCAAAAAAAAATAGGGCTAGGGGTATAGCTTGGAGGTAGAATGCCCCTGAGTTCAATCCCCAGTACCGCAAAAAAAAGGAATATAGTGTTTTAAATAGAAGAGAAGTGGGTGTCATTAATTACCTAGTTTTGCAGCTATCCCCCGAGGGTTAATAATTAAAATGATAATATTAAAAGAGATCATTATGGCAGAGAGTGTAAGAAAGGAAGAAGAACAAGTAAAGAACTTGGGTGAATATCTTATGTGAATACAGAAATAAAGTTGTCGGAGAAGAAAAGTCAGAGAACTTGGATCGGGAAATCATGCACAGCAGTGTTTAGGAAACCTAAGAAAGAGGAAATATCAAAAAGAGTTCATCAACAACATAAAATTTTAAAGAGAAAACACCTGGGTTGAGGATGAAAAAGTAGGTTATTGGACTTGTTGACCTAGGCCGTATTGCTGTTGCTACAAGAACAATTTCCATAGATTGGAAGGACAAAGATCCAGAGTGTAAGAGGGTAATTAAGTCCGATGTGATAATAAGGTAATGTCAAATTTGTATAGTTTGCAGTACTTACTAAAGGTGAATATTGCTTATTTTTTCCTTCAATAATTAAACCAAGTCTATCCTAAATTGTAATATCACATTCAGGGAGCATTTTTATCATTTTGTAGCAGATTTTTAAAAGTGTGATTTTAGATTTTGAGCTGATCAGCATGAGACAGATTTTCTTTAGCACCATTTTTCTTCTGGATGAAATTCAAACTGGATATTACTGATTACTCTGAAATGCAAATAGTGCTATTTTGTTTTTACAACTATCATTTAAAAGGCCATGTACTCATTAAGATAAATGTGTGCTGCATGAACAATAAAAAATGAGAAAGAAAATGGATATTATTTGTATTTTGTGAGCTCTCTGATATAGAACTGAATGTACTAATCTTTAAATACTAATGAGCAGCAAAATGTAATTTGCCAATGTATAATTAACTTCTGACTGACTGCTGTTGATTTGTAGTGTTATAACCCCATTCCAGGTGAAATTTTCCATATTTAGAGGTTTTATTTAACCAATATTTCTAATTGTGGCCAAATAATGAAATAATTATAATGAAAAAATGTTATGTCAGGGTAAACAATACTTCCATGTAACTGTGATTATAGTTTTTCTATTGAATTATCTGCCACTAATTCCATGAATTCTATTTTTCTCTTCCTCTTTTTGTTTGTGTCTTTTTCATATCTTTGACAAACACGGGCTTCCCTCTGACTTTTCAATTTGGAAACCTACTTATTGTTTCTCTCTGTCCCAAACTGCATTATATCTCATATGACTTCCTCTTCTCTTCTTCCCTTTCATCTTTATTCTATTAGTGTTTCATATCATTTATATACATATGTATACACATACATATCATATATGTGAAAATATAGGTATATATCTATGCCTGATATATATCTATATATCTATATATACCTAGATATATACATATATATATATATATATATACACATATCACAGAGTAGTGGGAGAAAAGATTTTAAAGCATTAATTTGACTGTTTAGCACATAGTCTATTGAAGTCGATTTTATTCCTTAGTTTCAAATGAAAAAAAGGCCTACTCTATAAGCATATGATGAAATCCTTAATCCAGCTAGCGATTCGATAAATATGCCTCTGGTAGCTGGGGAAATTGGGTTAACACACACATGGCTTAGTGAGACCAATCATTACAATTGGTAAATAGATTCAAAATAGTATCTTTGTAATGGTAGGGCAGTTGTGAATTTTGTTTGCCCACCACCCAAACTAATATATTGAATAAGTAGCAGACAGCAAAATGATAGATAAGTTTGAAATTGTGATTCTCCCATGATTTGATTTAATACTAGTTTCATAGTGAGGTTCAAAGTGATACAGACACCTACGTACATTTTGCTGTCTGCTACCATATATAATGTTTTAAAGAACCAACTCTGAAGAACTGTGTTTATCTCTGCTAAATTTAATTTTGTTGGTTTTCAGTTCATCAGTGCTACCTGTTACAAATTTTGAATCCCGATTCTGTCATCTAGCATATTAGCAGTCCCTTTGGGTGTTGTGTCATTCGCAAATTTGACAAGTATACTGTCAAACAGCTTCTTCTAAGTCCTTGATATGTTGAAAAAGACAGGAACAAGAAAAAATATGTATGATTACCAGAAGAAACCTCCTTCTGGGTTGACACCAATCTAATAATTAATAGTATTTGAATTTAATTTTTAAACCAAATTAAAATGTACCCAACAATACTGTCCATATGCCTTATCTTGCCCACAATGTTATCAAGAGAGAATTTGCCCAAAGTTCCCATAAGATAAAGATATTTCATGCATTTACCTTCCAATTTATTTTCTCTGGGAAAAAATTCTCAGTAATTTGGCATTGGTTTTTGCACAATCCATCTTATTTATTTTTGGTATGATGTTTTATAGGTAAATGAAGTCCTTCTTGGTATACCCAAGCATGGAACAGAGTTAAGGATGCTTCGTTTTCTTTGACACAATTGAGAAATGTTAATATTTTTATCAATAATTTTGCAAAGGAAGAAAGAGATTAAGGGTATAAGAAATATAAGCAAACTGGCTAGCAGATACAGGAGTCTTTCTCCCCTTACCTAATGTAACCCTCAGGACTTGGCCCATGACCACTTGGAGATCTGTGGAAAGTGAGAGGTTTTGCTTGTCTCCTTTTTTTTTTTAAATTGGTGCATTGTAACCATACATCTTTGTGAGGTACAATGTGGTAAAGGCATACATGCACACATCTCTCATTTAACACTTCCCCAATTCCTACCTCACTCCCTCCTTCTCATGTTCAGTTTAGTGATTGACTTTGATATGTTTGTGAAAGTACATCATGTGCATTAGGGTCTTTCTCCCCACCCCTGTCCATCACCTTCAGTTAAGTCACCTTCTTTGCTCATCTAAGGTTTCTCCTTTGCCTAGAGTCCCTCTTATGTCCCTTTTTTCCACTGTCCTGGTCTGCTTCCATATTTTGAATAGGGTTTGATAATTATTATCCATAGTAATTATTGTGGATATTATAACCATGGAATATGAAGCAAGAGAATCTATGTTCTTTTGTCTGTCTTTCTAAGGCCTGTTCTCTCAATTCGTTTCCAGAAGCTCTTTAATAACCATCCCATTTATTGATTTTTGACATTTCCTGAGCTCTACGTGTCTTATTGAAGAAGTGGCTGCCTATGCTTATATGTCGATGTGCCCCTTCCCTTTTTTGCCTAGCAGTTGCAAAGTTTCAGGTCTTATACTTAGGTCTTTGATCCATTTTGAGTTGACTTTTGTCCAGGGTGAGAAATAGGTATTTAATTTTATTCTTCTATATTTGGATATCCAGTTTTTCCTAGCACCATTTGTTAAAGAAGGTATCTTTTCTCCAATGAATAACTTTCATACCTTTGTCAAGAAATAGATGACTGTATCTGTGTGGGTTCATGTCCCTGTCTTATATTCTATTGGTCTACATGTCTCTGTTTATACCAGTACCATGCTGTTTTCCTTATTATAGCTCCATAATATAATTTTAAGTTGAGTATTATGACACCTCCTACATTGCTCTTTTGATTCAGGATTGCTTCGGCTTTTCTGGGTCTTTTGTTCTTCAATATCAGTTTTAGGATTTTTTTTTTCTAAAAATTCTACCAAGAATGTATTTGGCATTTAGAGGAAGGGGTCCAGATTACCGATTAGTAGCCATTTTTATTTTCCACGTGAGATGTGACAAAATCCTTAACTAGTTTGTAGCAACGTTAATGAAGTATAGACAGTCTAATGGCAGAACCAGCCATTGACAAAATATATGAACTAATGGAGTGAAAAAATTAAATATTAGTAACATTCTAATCCAAGTTGTTTGAAAACTGATATTCTTTTTGTAAAGAAGGAAGTCATGAATGATATAGACTGGGGAAGGAGGGCAAAAATAATGATGGGTTAAGAATAGTGCTGGTATTGGAAGTAGAGATTTTATGCAGTGAATGTCTCGACCTAGACTTTGGAAGTTTCCATAAAGATAATAATTGAATTCACAGAGTCTTTGGAGCAAAAGAGAAAGGGTGCAGATAAAATCTTAAATGATAATGACTACATTTAGGATGAAAGTTTTAAAAAATTCAGAGAGAAGATAAACAAAACTGGTGGTGTGTCTTAGAGCCTACGAAAGAGAAGAGAACATTTTTTTTAAATAGTAGAGAGTAAAACAACACCATCAACTTCCACAAAGAAGTTGAAAAATAAAAACTGCTATCAGGCCTTCAAGTTTCTGTTGACATAGTTATTGACAGACTTCCACAGAAAAGGTTCAGGAAAATGTTTAAGTTAGATGGAAGGGCTTGCATACTGTGAACATCAGTAGAGGACGCTGAAACAATAGACTATCCAATATAAATAGCTCTTAAGGAAAGAAATGGAAGGCTTTATTGTTGCGTCTTCCTGCTTTAGCCAATAGTTTTGTGGATAATAGGGAAAGGGGAATTAGACCTCATTGTTGAAAAATTATTGGAAGTTTGTTATATTGTTTTAATCGATTTTAACTTCAGATTGTTCAATAATGAGTACACAGTTTAACCACCATAGGAATGAAATTAATTGAGTTCTCTGCTCTGCATAACTCTAATAACAGACAGATGTTAGTTTCCAGTGAAAGCAATGAAGGTTGTTCTCTAAATTACTTTGCATTTACAATGCTACAGAGCATTTTAATTACAGTCATATGTGCATATTTTTTAAAAAATATTTCAAAACATTTTACTATAGTAATGGAAGCACATTTATGCCACGTCATGCAACATGGAAAACATTCTCTCTGTTGAGTCAAATTTGTAACTTTTGCATTTTGCATTTTTGCTTTGAGATTGCCACCATCATTTACATTTGCTTGTAATCCAATTTTGAATTTCATGGAAATATATATGAGTGAGCATGTGTGGACAGGATGCCAGTGGAATGCTAAGACACGAAGAAAGGTAAATAACAGCCAGAGGAGTTGGCGAGAATATTTTTTATTCATTGTGCCAAGAGAGCTCTTTTAGTTGAAAATAAGGAGGAAGGGATGCACACGAATGTAAAATTAGGGAGGTAGAGAAAAGAGAAAAGCTGAGCAAATAAATCTAGTAGGTAAGGAAGGACAAGACACGAATGAATACATCGTGTTGACTGTTGAGAAGTCAAGGGAAAGGCGGACTGACAAAAAGCCATATGGGAACTCACCTAATCAATAACTAGGGTTAACTAGAAGTTCTGTAACACTGGTCTTTAGAAGAACAGATGATAGACGTGGTCCCATTGGTCATATTAACCAGAATGAAGGCTGAGAAATAAGCCACAAAAGAGATTGGTCTGTTGAAACTCTAGTCGGGATCCCTCTCTCTCTCCTTCCCTCCTTTCTTTCCTTCATGCTAATAGTGGAACACTATCAAGGTACTGTAAGTAACCCTGGGCTTCTCTCAGGAATATGGGTAGTAAGTTGTACATTACAGTTTTTCTCAAAGGACTTTTTTGGTTTTATTTCTTTATTGACACATAATAGTTGTACATTATTGTGGGGTATAATACAATGTTTCAGTACAGATCTATATTATGGAATGATATAATCTGCAATATTTCACAAATTTGCATGTCATCCTTGCACAGAGACCCTGTTAATCTACTCTGACATTCTAGAATTTGTATACATGCTGCCAAAGTGAGAAATATAAATGATAGTTTAGAGTACCTGGTGCAAACACTGTGTATATAAGATCATTTTGTTAGTTAAAAATTGCCCAGCACATAGCTGGGCGTGGTGGCACATGCTTGTAATCCCAGTACTTGAGGCTGAGACAGGAGGATCCGGGTTCAAGGCCAGCCTCAGCTACTTAGTGAGGCTCTCCGCAACTTAGTGGGACCCTGTTTCAAAATAAAGAACAGAAAATAGGGCTGGGGTTGCAGCTCAGAGGTAGAATGCCCCTGAGTTCAATCTCCAGTACCTCAAAAAAAAATTGCCCAGCTCAAATAGCTCATAGTGCAAAATGAAAATCTCAACCAAATGAAGAAAAACATGAAAGAAAGCAACTTAAAAACACCTTTCCCTTTGCCAAGCCAAAAAGAGAAAGAAAACCCAAAGCAAAATAGGATTTATTCTGAGAAAATGTAACCTTTAAATCTAGCATGCAGTGTGATTTACCTGCCTCTGTAGGGCAAGGCCCCAGAGAAATGCTTAACTAGGCAGCTATGATGATTGCAGAGTTCTTAGGGCAAGAACAGAGGCGGAGATTGTCAACACGTGGGCAGTAAAGGCTGCATACTCAAACTTGGGGCACTTTTACTTGGCTCGTTAAGTTGTATGCTATGTGCATGGGTGTTTTGGCTCAGGAGAAAACCTCTAGTGCTGTTAGAAAATGTCAATTTCACATAGACAGTATCAAAACAGCCTTTCCAATCTTAAATAACAAAGAAGGAGCAGAAACAGATTTAGAATTTAATCCCTTGGTTTTTAGTCACTTGCTTAACAACTGTTGATACGCTGTTTTCAATCAAATTCAGTGTGTGTTCGTAGCACGTATATCCTGTTCTTCCCTTCTGTGCATTGTCCTAGTCTCCAGAGTGCCTATAACTGGAGGGAAACAGGTTTTTAGTTTCAGTGGTACGCATCACTGCCAGGGAAGATGGGGAGATATGTGATTCTAGGATGTATGCTAACCCTATTTGGAAGAGGTAAAAGGTTTAGAAGTTTTTATGTGGCTGCCTTTTTTTTTTTTTTTTTTTTTTTTTTTTTTTTTTGCGGTACTGGGGTTTGAACTCTGGGGCATTCTGCCTCCGAGCTATACCCCCAGCCCTATTTTTTATTCTTTATTTTGAAACTGGGTCTCACTAAGTTGTGGAGGGCTTCACTAGGTAGCTGAGGCTGGCCTCGAACACGGATCCTCCTGTCTCAGCTTCCCAAGTACTGGGATTACAAGTGTGTGCCACCACGCCCGGCTCTGTGGCTGGGCAACTTAGTGAGACCCTGTCTCAAAATAAAGTGTGTGTGTATGCACTTGTGTCGTAGGTATATCTCAGTGGTAGAGTGCCCCTGAATTCACTCCCCAGTACTGTAAACAATAAACAACAAAACCGAAAAACAGAATTGCTCCTCTATTCTGAGATTATTTCCTTCACATTTTTTTCTTGATAAAATATTCTTGTATGATATGGTGGTCATAGCAAATGGTATGTTTCCCCTAAAATAATAGCTCAATGTGCAGTGTAGAAAGCAAGAAAACCACCCACCCATTTTTTTCATACCTTCTGAAATCCTCATATGTGAGAAAAACTGATCTAGTTTAATCATCTAATTACACAAATGTGAAAATTAAGCCCTTAGAAACGTTAAGAAAGTTACCCATGATTTGCCACTTAGAATCATGGAATTTTTTAAGCATCCATATTGCTAGTCCATTACCTGCTCTTAATAGCACATTTCTATTTTTAAATTAATTTCAACATTTTCAATTTAATTTTTCTTATTTTTGTCAAATTCAAACTTCCTTTATTTTGTTATGCCAATGAATGCTGCATTTGATTGCTTCATTATACAGTTAAATTGGTTTGTCAAGCACTTTTTAATTATTGATTTGTCCCTTATTTTTTTTAACATGAGTTAAAGGTACATTTGTCTTCACAAAAAATTTGAGGCCTTTTTATTGTCCTTGTGGTAAGACTCAGCTGTCTTCCCATTGGTATCATTTAATGAAGACATTGATTGCATTCTCCTTGGCTGCCTCCTGGTGCTGGAAAAACTATTTCATTTTTCCAATGAAGTTTATGCTGACAAGTTGAATGGAATATGTGCTGTTATAATGTATTTAACTATAGGTTTCATTCATTTATTTTATTTGCTCTTTATCAGGCATGATGTCAGCATCTTCACAAAGTCTTATTTGACCCAAGGATCTGCCTAGTTAGTTTGCTTTCTCTGCTGGAGCTAGCGTATCAAACCAAGTAGATAACTTAAATCTATGTATGAATAAAAAATCCATGTATGATATGTTCTAGTTCCTGAGATATGTGAGTGTTTGTATCTTCACATGTACATATGTGTGTTTGTTTATTCATATTTTACATTAATGCCATAATATGATAATCACATTTTATTTGGTTTGCAGTTCATCTTTCACATATGTATGTATATATATATATATATATAATGTGTGTATGTTTATGTCTATATATACGTGGTTTTGTGTGTGTGTGTGTGTGTGTGTGTGTGTGTGTGTGTAATCAGACATTGTTTTCCCAATAACCCTGTGCTGTTATTACTATTTTTAGGATAACACAGTTGTAGCTCAAATATCTTAAATAATGAGTCCACAGCCCCACACCTAGTTGGTAAGCAGCAGAGTCACAAAAAATCCCCAGGTCCAATGACTTCAACTCTTACATTTGTCTCATATCTCAGTTCCAGGCTTGTTTCTCCCTCTCTCTCTCTCTGCATTTGTTTCTTAAATGGCTTCTCTCTTCTCTTCCTGATAGTTATGCTGTTTTAAATAAAGTATCCCATTCCCATTTTAATTTCCTTGTAATGTTTTCATGTTGTTGGATTTGTTTTAGTGGGTCTACCTGCTTAGGTAGTATAACCTACCTCAAACATAATGATGAAGGTAGAAAGGAGAGAAGAAATAGTATTGCTATAGAATTTAATCTGAAGGTAAGTATAAAATCATGAATTCAAAAAACAAAAAAAATCATGAATTCAATTAAATATGCATAAATTAACCATTTTATAGCTTAACACTATACCAGAACATGTTATGTCAACCCCCATTCATGTTAAAAAAAAAAACTGTCGTGCTTTAGATAAAATCAAAATCACATCCCAAACTCTCAACCACCTTCCTCAAGGATGGATTATTTAATAATCCTCAAATAATTGGTTCAGGGGGTTAGGTTCCAACCTTACACCATATTCCAAACCAAATTCCATATAAATTCAAAATGTAAAAGTTAATAAAAGGAATCAATAAAAATGAGTAAACAAGCCCAGCCTGATGGCCCACACCTATAATCCCAGTACTAATGGTGCTGAGACACGAGGATCAAAGTTCTGCGGCCAGCCTCAGCAATATAGCAAGGCCCTTAGCAACTTAGCAAGACTCTAAGTTTCAAAATGAAAAATAAAATACGGCTGGGGGTATAGTTCAGAGGTAGAGTGCCTCTGGGTTCAATCACCAGTATCAACAAGAGAGAGAGACAGACAGACATTGGTAACTATTATCTGAATATCCAGTAAGGCTTGGTTTACTAAAAATGACAATCTAAGGAAAAACTCAGGTTAATTTTGTTAGATAGGTATCAACTGATAAGTTATGTAACGAAAAAGATATTATCAAAATAAAAATCCAATGATATGCTCTGGGAGATAGTAAAGTTGTATCCAAATATATTGAATGGTAATTCATAAATTACCAGAATCATAGTAAATGTCTAATTAAGTATTAAATATAACAAGTTCAAAATTGTTCCATGAGGGTTTTTAGAAACTGATACTAACTTTTCTCCTTGGTAAAATGGTATAAGTTGAAAAGTATATCCTTTGCTGTTAAGTGGAAAGTAGTACAAACCCAAAATAGCTTGAAAATGCATGCTAGGCCAACACTTTGCCACTAAGCTACATCCCTGGGCTGATGTTGTGAATTCTTTTTTTTTTTTTTTTTTTTTTTTGTGGTACTGGGGATTGAACTCAGGGGCATTCTACCTCCGAGTTATACCTCCAGCCCTGTTTTTAATTCTTTATTTTGAAACAGGGTCTCACTAAGTTGAGGGGGGCCTCACTAAGTAGCTGAGGCTGACTGCGAACCCGGATCCTCATGTCTCAGCCTCCCAAATGCTGGGATTACAAGCGTGCGCCACCACGCCCAGCTCGAATTCTTGGTCTTGAAATACTCTATTCTATGTATTAACAAAATTGAATGGAAGAAAATACACTATATTGTAAAAAAAAATGCTAGACATCTGTGGGGCAGTGCTCTCAATGATTGTGCATACATTAGTATAGCTTATTTCACTATCTGAATAGTTAACTTATAGACAAAAATTGCATGTGTAAATAAAACACAAGTGAATTACTGGATATTGTGCCTTTGTTTTTCAAAGCAAAATAAGGCAATCTTGGAGAGATTTAATTATAATAAATGATTAAAATAATTGCGTGTAATTTTAAAACATGGGGCACAAAATATGAAAAAATATGTCACTGATATTTGAAGAATTGGTCACCTGAAACATGCAGTGACAATTTGATAAGTTAACAAAGATTGGTAGATTACCACTGGATCCAGAACTCAGAATTGTAGCTATAGTCATGTCTATAGAAAAATCTACACAGATGTATACAAGAGTATGCAAGTATAGTGTGTGTGTGTGTGTGTGTGTGTGTGTGTAGTTTTCTTATAGTGCACTGCCTGGCAAAAGAACAATAAAAAGGGGATTTTTCCATATTAAATTTTGCCATCCTTCATTCAGTTCCATGTTACTGCCTTCTTATCTGTTCTGAAGCCATGTAGGATATAATAGAAGATTTCAGGCATTAGGATATCATCAGATGCTTATAGAAATTTGTTGAAAGAAGATATGGTTCTAGTGGTATGAAATTCACAAAACTAATAACAAGAGATTTGTCATCAAATGTTAATAAACAGAGAAGTGGTAGAGATACCAAGAAAGAAATAACTTGAAATACTTCAATTATGAGCTGGTGTTGGAAGTTGTTATAGAAAAAGTAAGAAAATGTTCACTATAACCTTTGCCAAGAACTTGTTTCAAGATTAAAATATAGAAATTCGGCTAAATTTCACTGTGTATCCTGGTCTTCCCTTACCCGCAGCTTTCCTTTCCATGGTTTCAGTTACCCCAGGTCAACCATGTTGCAAAAATGTTAAATGGGAAATTCCAAGAAATAAATAGTTTGAATGCCATGCTATTCTGAGTAGCATTATGAAGTCTCATATCTTCTTGTTCCATATACCCCAATATACAAATCAGCTCTTTGTCTAATGTATCCATGGAGTATAGGCTACCTACCCATTAATTATTAGTGGTCCTCTGGGTATTCAATCATTTGTCACAGTATCAAGTGCCTTATGTTCAAGTAACCCTTACATAGTATCTTTATGCTATGTCACCATGCATACACTCTTCACCTAATTGTATCTCATCGTGTAGTCATTATACCATCTTATGTCATAATCATAAGAACAGTTAAGTGCAGTACAATAAGGTAATTGATAGAAATCATGTTTATATGACTTTTTTATAATATACTATAATTTTTCTATTTTATTATTGTTCTCAATCCCTTATTGCATCTAATTTATAAACAAAGCGATATCAGACTTTAAATGTGTAGGAAAAAACAGCATTATAGGGTCATTATGTTCATGAGGATGCGGGAAATAGGAACTCTTCTACCCTGTTAGTGGGATTGCAAACTTGTTCAACCGCTATGGAGACCAGAGTGGAGATTCCTTAGAGAACTGGGAATGGATCCACCATATGTTCACTTAGCTCCTTGGTATCTCCATGTTTTCACTTATGAAATGGGTGATGATAGGTCTTACTTCATAATCTTTTTATACATATTTAATAACTTAATTCATACAAAGTGCTTAGAACCCAGTCTGACATGCTATCAACTCAATAAATGGAAGCTGTTATCACCACCACTGCCACTCCTATTATTATTGTTACAAACTTCCCATAGGCAATCTTAAAATTTGCACATAAATCCCTGTTGAATGAGCATGGATTATGAAAATGACTGTGACTTTATCATGATATATAATTTAAATGCTTTCATTCTATCTATCTATCTATGTAATCTATGTATATATACATACACATGTTTCTGCATGTGTGTATATTCAGCTATACATGTATAAATCCCTTCAAACATGCATTTATGGAAAACTCAACTTCAGGGACATTTCTTCCTTTACACCCTGCCCTTTGCCTCATTACTGAAGCAATGTCTATTTTTCTTTCGCTCTTTATCTCTCTTAATATTTTAGTTCTTGTGAAATAGTCTTCTCAGCACTGAAGTTGGGACCTTGGCATATGCCATCTGTTGTTTTCAGTTCTGATTTGAACCAGGCCTGGTGAGAGCAGTAGGGAAAGGAGACTTGGAAGCAATGTTGATATTAATAGCAACTTAAGGCTTTCACTTCCACTCTGATTTCTACGGACTTAAGTTCATCGCGTTGTCCTTGAGTTACCTGAAACCTTTTCGGCCATGAAAAATCTGAATATATGGTCTCTTCTATTTCCTTTCTTCACGTAAGTACTTTTTATAGGTTACCTACTTTTACAAGAGCTAGACCAAGTATAATAAAAGTATACACCTTTTTATCAGCATTCTTTAACTCTGCCTCTTCTGGGCTACTTCTGGATATTACATGTTGTAAAAAGACCAACCTATTCAATATTGGAATGATTGTAAATATTCTCATCATGCAGTCCTAAATGGCTGTTGTGGAATTTAATAGGGAATGTGGATGCTTGTGTCATAAGATCTTTCCTAAGATAGCACACTGAAAGATTTGATTTCTATATGAAAAAAAATGTAGAGGCATGTATAATGCATATAACCAAATGGTCAATTTATAATATCCATTTATCTTAGTCATATGTGCTGTGATGCTGAGTAATAATTAAACATATTCATTTAGCGTTTGGCCCATTTTAAGTTCTGCTGAGATTATGCTGAAAACAATTTTTTAAAACACTAATGAATTTAAAGTAGTGTATTTAACTTAAAAAATCAAGATGGGTGTAACTGTCATGGGTATGGCAAAGCTTTTAAGATCCTGTGGGTCAGAAACACTCAGGCATGTGTACATGTAATATGTTAAAAGTATCTTTGCCAGAAATGAAATCATTTGTAAGAATTATTTTAATTGCCTGTAACCATTTCTACATCTTTATTTCCAATAATTTTGTCTATGTTTTCAAAACATGCTCTGGATTTTGTCTTTTGGCATCTTCCTCAGTCTAATATCAGTATCTTCTTGTGTCTTCCTATTATTTATCCACTCAAAGCCTCTTGTTATTTGCTGCTGCCAGTGTCTTGAACCATGAATTAAGCCTACTGCATTCTTACTGAATTTTGTCATTGGACCTAACCAATTCTTTATCATGCTAGCAGTATCTTTATTGGTATTTTGGTGAAATTCATAGCTGAATTGGATATTTGCATGTCTACTCACTTATAAAGAACATACTTTATCAATGTTGTAATCAATGATATCAATTGTATATTATAGATACCATATAACAATACCTACAAAGTTCATTAGAAATACTTACATATTTTAAACATAATAGTAGCTCAAATTAGAGTGAAAGCTACTTATTAAGCAAGGTTTTTTGACATTGTTTAAGATTGTCTATGGAAAGTTTGTAATAAAAATACTGAGAATGGTGGTGATGGTGATAACAATTGCCATTTAGTGAGTTCATAGTCTGTCATAATGTTCTAAGCCCTTTACATATATTAGTTTATTTAATCCTCATGATAATAACTATTCTTATCATCCCATTTAATATGTGAAAATACTGAAGCACCAAAGAGTTAAGTGAATATCCTAAGTAGTAAAACTCAAAAGTTTTAGAATCAAAATTTGGTCCTTGTTTTTTTTTAATTCATGCATCAGCTCAAAATAGTAAGATTTTTCTTGCCTTCTGCCCACTATTTAATTAATAAATTTTAAGTAGCTACACAAACTAACACTAAGTGTTATTTATCAGTCATGATGCATGTATACAGAGAACTAAGCTGTATACAACAGTGGCGATTTCTCCTATGGGAATTCTTGCTTTATTTTGTAAAATTAAGAAACTTATTACCAGAATGAATCATCATGGAAATGCAAAAAAGTTCTGATGCTTTTCTTGGTAAATGCTCTTTATATCCATCCGTCTGTCTGTCCATCCATCCATCCAGAAATTACTGTGTGGCCCACACTGTGATAGATGAGAAGAATATTAAACAAGACATATTTCCTGTTTTAAAAATTACTTAACTCGGGAAGAGAATAGAAACCCATTTATACTTGTTGATTCACCTTCCTAAAGGCAAATTAACTCTCTAGGAGTCAACCAGTTCAGATTGTAAGAATAAATTTTATTTCAAAATAGAGTTTGATTTGCTTAATTTCTCAGTCTGTTTTCAGATTAGTTTGAATCTAGTGAATGCATTGGCTACTCTTGATACAGGTTGTTTTTCTCTTTTAGCCACTTTTGCCAAAAGGATATGATTGACAAAATCTTACATAAATTCAATGGGAAGAATAGTCTTTTTGTGGCAATATCTATTTAGGGAGGGATATGTAGAACTTTTGAGTGTTTCAAGATAATAAAATATTCCTACAAATGTTCTTACAAAAAATATCTTTTGAGTAGGATGCTCATTCTGTTGGCCCAGAATTAAGTGGACTATTATGTAAGCTTTTGCATTATTATAATTTCAATCACATTTATTTTTTAAACAACATTAAAGCAACAAAGCTTTGTTTTACTATCCCTCTCCCAGTAATCTAAGACAGTGATCAGGTCTTTTTTTCTCTATTTTAAACATTTTTTTCTTTCCCTCCACCCATAGACACTGTTGATAGAATTATGTGGTCTTTATTTGCATTTTTATATTTGATATGTTTAAAACATGATACTCTTTTTGTGTTGCTCCACTTTCTACATAATTATGTTTAATGAGTGTACAATGTTGACTCAAACTGATGGAACAAACTTTATCAATTCATTCTCCTGTAGCGCCCAAAGACCTCTAAGCTTTCACTGGTAAAAATAACTTTATAATTTCTATTTCTAGCTGTATATCTCTTCACTTGATTTGATTCTTTCCCTTTTATATGCCAAGATCAAGTAATCTTTTCTTGAACTTTTTAGAAATTGTTTTTCCTGAAAGAATGTATCAGTGTATGTAATTATAAGTTTCATCACAGTCTAAAAAACAGTAATTTTATTTACTTTGTGTATGTTTACCGTGCCTTCCAAAGATAGTTGGTCATAAAAAGAAACAAACAAATTCAATAAAAAGTTTTTATATGAGACATTAAACATATTGTACAAATAAATATACAGTGATAATTTACATTGCTATAATTTTATTCCTAACACTAAATGAAATAATATTTTTCCATTTTTATTAACTTGATCATTTCTTTTGTGAATTAACTCCATATGTATTTTGTCCATATATTGTTTGAGATCAAATGGTTTGCTCTTTATTACTTTAATTATAGTTATATTATTATAATTTTCAAAAATCTTATCAAGATCGGTGACTATGCTTTGACATATTTGTATTTGCAAATAATAAGGTACTGTAAACTTATTCTCACTTAACTTTTAAATGAAATACTTATTGATTTGTAATCATAGATGCCAATTGAATTTGTAGGTCTATCAGAGCTGCTATTCACTAACTGCATTTTATTGCTAGAATTATTTATTGTCCTCTTTTCACCATTTTAACAGAAATATCTTCTTAACTAGTATGGGTCTTAGTATTACTTTTACACGTGGCATCCTTATTTTTATATCTCTTAGGGGGAAAATCACTTTTTTAAGACTTATTTTCTTCTTTTTTCCAACACTTGATTTTTCCTGGCTTTGTTCCTTCTGGAGTTTCACAGACACTGTGTGTTTTCAGGTGGTTATGACAGTGATGAGACACTGACTTATGGAATTAACATAGACACAGGGAACCTGTTTTGTGATACTGACATAACAAGAAACCAGTTCTGGGCCATGATTGAGACCAGGAGCTAGCGAGGTTCAACAGTTTCTATTCCACAGAGTGCTATTTTCTCCTAAATGATTGATGATATTCCCCTACCCTATTCTCCACAGATTATAAGAACACTATTGCAATCTAGAGCTTCTGTAGATACCCGCTTCATTAAGCATGATCCCAAAATGTCACTTAATTTATTTCTTAGATCGAATGTCTCATTAAACTCTGATGAGGCCAGGAGCTACTTTGGGCTGGACTTATTATGAAGCGCTCTTATCTTAAAATTTTGTTCTGTCCCTGTTGGCAAAGGAAATGGACAAGACAGTGAAATCAATGCACAGTGCACTTTATCTTTGACAAACTGAAATATTGTTTTGCTAAAATAGACCCGTGGGGTAGAAAGATCAAAATCACACACAAAGTAGATCAGCATGAGTGAATTTATGAACTTTTGCAGTATTTCGTGTGATTTTTATTTTGTTTTAATCCTTTTTTGCCTTATTTCTACAAATAGAACATATATCTGCTTAATTAATCCAGATACCAACCTCCACCTAGCCTCATTGGAATGCTATTCAACATGAGGTAGGGGTAGTGTTCTATCAATTTTTTTGGAAAAGTTATAACTCAGTTGATGTTTTTATCACATTATAGAACAGATGTATACCAGAAAACAGAAGGGCCTCGAAATAACTGTATGTTCCTGTCATTTCCCATTGTAGAATTGGGGGTCTAATCCTAGGTTGATGTGGGTGGGTGATGGAGAAAGAGGTGAATCCTTCAGTAGACCAAACTGAAAACACTTGGTGAACAAGGAATGGAGAGGGTGGTCATTCCTGGGTCATGCTGGCCGTCAGAGTACTAGTTTTGAATGCTTCCTTGGTGTTAGGATCACCATCTACAAGCTGGGTTGTTTTTTTGTTTTTGTTTTTGTTTTTCTTTCTTTTTGAGTCTTTGCATCCTGCTGCTCTGCCATTGCCTCGCTGTCCTCTCGCAGCCCACCCCGAGCACACTTCCTCGAATTCCACATCGGAACTTGGAAAGCTCAACTCTTCTTGTCTTTGCTCTGAGGCTTTGCAATTTTAGAGAATTGCTTGGAAATAACTAGTGTCATCTAGCATATTGTATGCTATTGCCTAAAGTATCTTGGATGTCTTCTTTGCAAACTATTCGCGATCTGTTAAGGTTTGGGTTTCGAATGTCTCCCCAAAAGCTCATGTGTTAAAGTTTGGTCCCCAATGCAGCAAGGTTCAGCTATAAGGCAAGGCAGGAAGAGGTAGATTACTAAGGGTGTGACCGGGAGAACTATTTCTTTCCCTAGTCATTTCCTGTCTGTCTTTGCCTTTGTCTCTCTCTCTCTCTGTTTTTCTCTCCTCTCTGCTCTCTACTCTCTTCTCTTTCCTCTCTGCTCTCTTCTCTCTCCTCTCTGCTCTCTCCCCTCTCCTCTTTCCTCTCTCTTCTCTGCTCTCTCCTCTCTCCTCTCTGCTCTCTCCTCTCTCCCCTCTCCTCTCTCCTCTCTGCTCTCTCCTCTCTGCTCTCTGCTCTCTCCTCTCTGCTCTCTGCTCTCTCCTCTCTGCTCTCTCCTCTCTCTTCTTTCCTCTCTGGTCTCTCCTCTCTGGTCTCTGCTCTCTCCTCTTCCCTTTCTCCTCTCCTCTCCTCTCCTGGCTACTGACTGCCATGAGCAGAGTTACCAACTGTCTTCTGCCATGCTGTGCCACCAGGATGTTTCTGACTTGGAGCCCGTGGACCATGAACTAAACCTCTTAAATGGTGAGACAAAATAATTCTGTCCTCTTCTCATTTGTACTTGTCAGGTATGTTGGTCTCTGCGACAAAAAAAAACTAACACACTATCTGATCAAATTTGAACCTTTGAAAACTTGCCCTTGTGTATACAATTAGCTGCAGGATTTTCGTATGAAAAATAAATATGATTTAAAAATAAAAAGAAAGCAGTGACCCATAAATAAATATAATAAGTGACCTAAAGGATTATGAATCAGCCTCCATCTTTGATAACAGGAGATGAAAAACATATATAGAACCACATCCATTTGTGTTTTAATAGTATCTTTGTTTCTCCCTGTCCACAGAATGATAAGTTTTAGTGCCAGAATTCTAAGCATTATTAATGTGGATTGAAATAATACGATATACCCTTCATTATTTTGGCTTCTTCTGAGTAAATAAATCCTTTCAGCATCTAAAATAATATTTGTGTTTTGTTTTGTGATAGTGAAAATTGAACTCAGGGGCATTCTACCTCTGAGCTACATCCCCAACCATTTTTTAAAAATTTTTGAAACTGTGTCTTACTATGTCTCAGAAGTCTTCGCTAAATTGCTGAGACTGGCCTGGAGCCTGTGATCCTCCTGTCTCAGCTTCACACGTACCGGGATTACAGGTGTGCACCACCGCACCTAGTTTACAGTGCAATTTGAATTATCCCTGTGCAGTATAGTTGGAAATAGATAATACTATCAGAAAATGAATGAGCAGTGAGACAATTAATTAATAAACGTAGTCAGTATTTTTTATCAATGTATTTCAGAGGTCATGTAGAAGGAAATCATGATTATGAGTCAGCATATTGTAGTTACTCAAGAAAAAAACTAATTACCTTCGGGTTGTGTTTTGCTTAAATTATCAGCTGCATGGCTAGGGATGCCTGATTTTAATTTTGTCTTGTTCAATCAGCTAAAATTATTTTTGTTATATTAATTTTATGGTAGCCTCAATCAAGTTTCTACTCCCCCCATCACTAAAAAAGTAAAGATAAATTATGTAGCATTAACATGGGGTGATCTACAGGGTTTAGAGTCATAGGAAGACCCAATCTTCAGTTCTTCTTCTTTAAGTGGCTATTTCTATCATAGTAGACATGTTTATAACTTCTTGCAACATTAGTCTCCTTGTAGAAAATAACTGGGGTGGTCAGATTTGCTTTATTGAGCATATTGCTGAAATTAAATGAGATAATCTGCATAGACAGTGTTTTGCTTACTATATACACAGGAGCATTTGTGGTTGTTCACACTGTGTAGCTTTTAGAATTTGTAAGTAAGATGTGATTGAGATGTGTAAGTAGTTAAATGTTTGGATATTTTCACCAATATACAAGTATTATGGTTTAATTTTGTATGTTTTGTCAAAGAATAGTTGAAATGTATAGCAAATGCAATGTTGGTAGATGATAAGTAGAATTTTTTTCAAAATGTAGAATGTATGTTAATTTTTCTTTTGGGGGGAGTGCGGGTGGTGGTGGTACTGGGGATTTAACCCAGGGACACTCTACTACTGAGTCTCTATTCCCAGCTTTTTATTTTGTTAGTTTTGAGACAGTGGCTCAGTAACTTGCTGAAGTTGGCCTGAAACCTGGGATCCTCATGCCTCCTTCTGCTGGGATTATAGGTGTGCACCACTGCGCCTGGCTCCCATGAAGTTTTGATAATGGATCCATGTTGCTTCACTATAGAGAAAGGAATTATATGTGTATGTGTATGTGTGTGTTTTTTAGCGTATGGACTTTAACAAGGCAACATAAGACTAATTACTAAGATATGAGGTGAAAATGTGTTAATATAATAAAATAGTAGACATATTTCAAACTCTTCAGATGAAAATAGATTCCATTTTGATTATACAAAACCAAAGAAAAAGATTGTTTCCTTCTCTTTCTGTACCCTTTTTCTGTGCTCCTCATCACAATCTCTTAAGAATGCTTCTATTTTCTCAGTCTTGTGCCCAAGACTGAGAAATGCATTGAAATGTTAAAATATGCATATTGTGTGCCATTAATATCATCAAGACTAACAGCTAAGCCAGTTCTTTCATTTCCTATCAAATTGCTGTTAGTTACCAAAGCCACTTAAATATTATTATATATCATGTTTTAGAATTTTTTCCTTTATCAGAAGCTAAGATACAGCAAATATAAATATGTTTTCAATAACTTATAACTACATTAAATATTAGTAAGGGGCAATATGCAAATGTATTCTTAATTTACTATAGAGAATCATTTTGTTAAAGTGGTTGTATTTTCATTTTCAGTAATTCATTCAATAAAGTTATTAAATGTCTACTATACATCAGATGCTTTGAAGATACAAAGATAAATACTATATATAATTCCTGCCATTTCAAATTCCACAATGTGAGTAAGGAAAGCTGATATTTAACTGAATAAATTATAGTAGAACATAACTCATAACCATATTAACCTCCATTCTATAGAATACATTTGACATGGCAATCATGATCACCTATTGAAGTCCAGAAAAGCTTTACTGAGCAGATGCCTTTGATATTGATCTTGAAGGACAAGTAAGAGATTGCCTTATACAAAGGAAAGCCTATAAGAGCAGGGAATTGAATGTGAAGGCGAACAAAGTTATAAAAGGACCTAACATCCATAGACTAGGGAGTAGCTAATTGTATGAGCATAGAATCAAATCTCAACTACTTGATAGTCTAAAGGCCAATCTTGGTTTTTACTCACCACAGGCTAAACTACATTAAGTGGGGAATTTGAATATAATATTTTCCATTGACAAGTGACAACAAAATATATATGTTCTATATGCACACATGTGTGTATACTGTAAAACTACATAATGCATGGAGTTGGGTATACTCCTTTGCATGCACAAGGCTCTGGTTTTGATCCCCAGTGTGCACACACAAATTATAGCTACTTCATATTTAGAATTTTTCTAGAAACTTTATTAAATCTTTGATCTTTTAAAATGTCTATTGTAAACTTGGGTATTGAGTTTTATTTTTCTGGGGCTATTTAGATTTTTTCTACATTAATGAATATAGTTTAGATATGAAATGGTAACTTGGTCAAATTTTAGAAATTCCAGTAATGAAAATGATAAAGTTAGTTTCTTATCATCTTGATTAAGAAAAAAAATCCCTTGGTATTCAATTTATATATAGCATGCAATCTAGGTGAATAGATTTAGTGTTTTTTTATTTTATTTTGATAACAACATGCAGAAAGGACATGTAATGATCTCATCAAATCCATCTCCTTCTGAGACACAGTGGCCTTCTCGTCTTCCTCTCAGGATCCTTCTAATATAGTTTTCTTGGATATTAGGTGGTTTTGTTTCATTGAATCTTGGCAGTTTATTACTTTAGAGGCCTTTTACTGAGTTGGGTCAACATTTCGTGCTGAGATTTTTCTTTCCTAGTCATGTAAGAATTCAACTATTATTAACAGTGATATGAATCATTCATGTACACTAAGCCAGAAATAGGTTCCAGTTGTTTCAAAAACTGTTAATTTTTAGTTCTAACCATGAGTAGTTCTGTAAAGTGAATCATATCACTGTCTGTGAGAAAGAGAAATGGGAATTAAGTTCCTTGCTCACCATCAGCCTCATCTTCATTGAAGATGAAAGCTAAGGGAATGAATCCTCTTCTGAGGCTTTTGCAATTTATCCAAAAATACAAGTGTATATGAAGACCCTTTTAGCCCCGAGAATGTATAGTAAGGGACTGTGAGGTAATGCGTGAACCTCTGTATTTTTTATTAAGATATGTTAAATGAATGATGGGTGTTTGGCTGCTTGCATATGCCATTAAACCGCTACTGACATTTGCTGCCACATTTAATACATTTCTATAGAGGAAGGAATATATTTAACTCTAAAGATGGCCCCTGACTCACCATGGTTCCACTGAACAATATTTTAACTTTACGATGGTGCAAAAGCAGTACACATTTCCTAGAGAGTATCCTTCCAGTTTGGCATTTTGATCTTTTCCTGGGCTATGGATACACAGTAGGATATTCTGCTATGGTCTGGGCATTAGCAGCAAGCTTCAGCTTCCAGTCAGTCATGTGATCCCAAGGGAAAGCAGCCTACACTTTACAGTATGCTGCATTGTGAAGCCATAATTAGGAGGTTAGGTGAATAAAATTCACCCTCAGCTGAAGATATTTTTAATTTGTGATGGAGTTATTGGGATGTAACCCCATCATATGTAATGCTATTACCGCACTTGTAATTTTCTACCTTAAACTGAATGCTCGCTCATCTCATCTAAACTATTAGCATCTAAATTCAGGAAGGTGGGGAAAAGAGAGATGTGTTAAAGAAATTTTCGCCATACCTAACACTGTACCTCTCCCACATAGAAAATAAGTATATGCGAAATTGAGTTTAATAATATTAATCAAGTTAGCACAAAAAAAATATACTAGAGTGTGGTGTAAAGTCCAAGAAGATAAAGAGAGGAATCAAATAGAAGGAGAAATGTATTGGGCACAGGGCTTCCAATCTACAGTGAAAAGAACCAAACTATCTCCATCACATCTACCTTCTCCGTGTCATTCTTAGGTTTTTCAGTATAGTTGGTCAAGACCACAGTAAAAAATAAGGCCATTTTGTATCACTTCAAATTTGTCTTGTTTCCTCAGACCACACTAAAGAAGAAAGTATTGAAAGTCACAATCATTCACACCTCAGCTCCTACCTCACTCTTTGGCCTCTGCTTTGGGAGCTCACTTGCTACAATAAGAAAAAAGAAACTATCCCTGGATTCCCAGGTTTCTTGTGGGTACTTACCATGCCACCCCTACATTCATACTCCAATGCCATTCTGCTGCAAGTTGCCATGTTCTGTCAACAGTTGCTGTGCTATGCCTTGTTTCTGACTACACTCTCCACTACTGCTGCCAGATTCACCCCCTTTTTTCAGCGTGCGACTGTTCTGTCCCTATCCTGAGAGAAGACCACCCCATCGTTTTATTCTTTTCCAAGCCAATAAAATGTTTCTTACATTTAACATGAATGGTTGTTCATTTATACCCCCCCAATTCAGTAACACTGCACACATTTTTGGAAAAAGAAATTTAGAATTAATAAATACCCTGGGGCATGTACTAGAAGTCCAAAGGATAGAACTCCCCTTTTCAGTTTTGTGGAAGTAAAATAAGATCTGGTTCTTGAAGGTAGTACTATACAAGTGTACATGTGACAAACACATATATAATAAGTTATAGAAAAGATCTCAGTTGCTACTGTGATACAGCAAAGTTATATATATTTTATTCTACTGGTTTTATTTACTTTAATATCTTGACCAAATATGAAAAATTAAATGCTCCCTGTCTATACTAGAAAAGTCAAACCAAATATATATTCTAAAAATAACTATTCTTATCACTGAGATACTGCAACTCATACTTAGTTATTTATTAATATCAGAATAGAATATGTTAGGCTCCTTTCAAACACAGAATTCTGGTAGATTGTCTTTAGAGAAATTATTATAGCTTCTTATAATTTGCTGAGGGTACAATGAATATGGTTTGTATATTTGTGTATGTGGAATTAGCAAACTGGTATAGTGTAAGTTGTGCATGAAAAAAATGTTTTCTGTATTTAGCAGGTCCTTCTGAAAGCAAATTATGAAGAAAAATTTATAATTATTTCAACAGTAAACTTTAAAGCTCTATAATTTATTTAATATCCTAATGATTTATTTTATATAGACAATAAGCATAAATATGCAACCATATACTAGTTGACTATTTTTTTAGTGGGCACTAAATGGGAAAACTAAGTATATATAGTTTGCTTGTTTACTCTTTTAAGTGAATGTTGGGATTATTTTGGTGGTTATTTGAGGAAAACTTAAATAATAGAAGTTAATCAGGTTTCTTCTATGATACATTAGAAAGGTTAAAAAGAAATAAAAAAGGAAAATTACCCATAATATGATAGGTCTTATAAGTATTGTTGTTATCATTTTAAAAATTCATATCCGAGCCGGGTGTGGTGGCGCACGCTTGTAATCCCAGCATTCGGGAGGCTGAGACCTGAGGATCCGGATTCATGGCCAGCCTCAACTACCTAGTGAGGCCCTCCGCAACTTGGTGAGACTCGGTTTCAAAGTAAAGAATAAAAAATAGGGCTGGGGGTATAGCTCGGAGGTAGAATGCCCCTGAGTTCAATCCCCTGTACCGCAATAATAATAATAATAATAATAATAATAAATAAAAATAAAACTTCATATCCTAGAGCCACATTTTTTGGGTACTGGGTATTGAACCCAGGAGCACTCTACCATTGAGCTACACCCCCAGCCCTTTATTTTTTTTTAAATGTTGAAACAGGGTCTCACTAAGTTTTCATGTACTGACCTTGAACCTGTGATCCTCCTATCTCCGTTTTGCAAGTACTGGGATTACAGGCATGTGCCACAGTGCCTGGCTAGAGCGAAATTTTCAAACTTAGAAACTCACATCTAAAGTTGCAATGACATCCTTTAAGTAAATATGACTAAATATACTTATACAACTTTAATGTCCTTTCTTTAAGTATATCAATAATATATAAATGGAAGTAGAGCTCTAAAGAAAAACTAATCTAATGAAGGTATATGCTTACCCATACCCATAGTTGTAGTTTTATTTTTATGCCAAGAGAGACTTCAAGTTTCTGCACCATCATTTTTCATCTTACTCACCAACTGAATATCTTTTATAGATGTCAGAATGATTAGATTTACTGTCTCCAAAATACTCATCATTGAGAATTATAGACCACTTAGAAGATTGGCAAGGACAAGTTAAAACTGAAAATAGGTCTCTCAGTAGACATACAAAATCATAGCAGTGATTCAGTAAATTCTCAGGGACATTTTCCTTTCACGATAGGAAGGGGGGACAGTTTACATTTTGAAACTGTTTGCAGAATAAATACTAGGAGCAGAAGTCACACCTATATTTATTGTCAAGCCACTTTTGTTATATAATGCACCGTCCTATCCCACTTTCTGTCAAAGCACTCTTTCCCTGGCTTTCCCAAGCTGCAAGGAGTTCAGTGCTGATCCAACTTTCCTACCTCTCACCTAGAGAAATCAAAGTACTGTTTTTAAAACTACTGAATGCATGTGTATTTCATTGTGACAAGCCCTCTTTTTCAGTCTGACCTTATCAGTTGCTTACAAGTTTTAGAAAGGAAAGAAAAGAAATCTCCGATGACCGTTAATGTCATTATTTAACTTGGGTCTTGAGGAGAGCAACGACTTGAAGATGGAGGTTTACTGGTAAACACTTCTGTTCCGCCATCTGCTCCCCGCCACCCCATAACCGAGTTCAAGTGCAAGGAGATGGCCGGGCGGGGCTGGAGGGGTGTAAGGTACAGTGGGGCCCCGGTGAGCGCAGGGAAGGTGGTGTGGCAGCAGATGGTAGCTGGGAAGAGGGCCACTCCATGGCACTGTTGGCATCGTTACAGGGAGGTACATGGAGTAATGCGCTGTGCCAACTTCTGAATGTTGCAAAACTTTACTTTGTGGCTTTTGGCCTCAGACTTTCCTTATTTGCTGCCTTATTGCTTCCCCTGTTGTCAGCAGTTCCTATAAAAGCACTCTTTACATCGTCTAAAAGCTGTTGAAAATATATTTTATGTGTGCATTTTGTGATTAATCTACTGAAATGAAGGGGGAAAAAAAGTATTCACTGTCCTTGGTCTCCAGGTGAGTAATAATTAGTATATGTAACAATGCTGATACATACATATATATATATATGTATCATTATAATTATAACTTTGCTAGTACAATCTATTTATAGTGCAGGAGGAAATAATGTTAAAAACAGTTTGGCAGATTTTTTTTTCTTCTTGTTTTCTACATTCACTTTGCAGGACTCATGAACATTTGCTTGTCTCATCTTTAGTTAAATTCCTAGTTTCCATTAAAAAAAGCAATGGCCTAATTTAAGTTGAAATAGGTTCTTAGCTAAAGTTGTATTTTTCCCTAAAAATGCATCCGCTGCAAATGTTACTGCCATTTCTGGTGCCTAACATGTCCTTAGAGGATACGCATAGTGAGTTGATTTGAAGTTTGGGGCCAGATGGCATGGCAGAAGCAAAAACATTGTATTAGGTCAAACCATGTGTACTTGCCAATAATTCAAAAAATTTTAGTCATGGAGTAGCAATTTTGTATGGTTCAACCTCACATATGCATTTTTATTCCTTATGTTGTATTTGGATGAAAGTAAACAATAGCTTATTAACCATGTATATCTATATTTGGTCTTGTGCTAAATAAAGATACTCTATTTTCCAGAGTCCAGCTCAATTAAAAATACTGTTTGTACAGGTGTGGAGGTTTGTCTTCATAGAACTACACAGAGAGCATTAGCTGATATGTAATTTTTTAATCAAAAATGTTATTGCTAATACATCTACTCTGAAGTAAGTATGCTATGCACAAACGTGCTTGATTCAGCAGAAGGGTAGCTATGCGGTGTTCTTTTTGCTTAAAAATAAAGGCACTCATTCATATATGGGACGCTAGAATCTCTGCTCAAAACTTAGTCCAAATAATTTGCTCACTTTTTTTCTTTCTAAGACTGTTTTTAGGTTTTAGATCAAAATGAACTGATTCTATAAAGTGCACAAATAGTTGGTATTAAATGTCTGTCTCTTTAGTCTAAAAGTGCTCAGGTTTTTGAACAGAGATGAAAATTGAATTGGGCTTTGTACCAAAGATTTATATTCAGATGAAGTTATTTCAGTAGTATTGGAAGTGTTAATTACATTTTTGTAGCAAACCTCATTGTATTACACTGAAGCAAACATATTTGAAAAGCATCTCAACTGCATCCGGACTTGTTCCTTCATTTTGCTCTTTATTTCAGTATTTGAAGAATAAAATTAATATCTAGATTATTGAATAGAAAAGCATGTGCTTCTGATTGACAAATGTTTCTGACTAAAGTTGATTAACCCATATACAAAAATGAAAGTTGATTTTTAATAAGAACACATATTAAACATCAATCATCTATGATTTCTCCTAAATTTGCTTTAACAAATAAAAGATTGTGGTTTAATTTTTAAAGGAAGGTACAAGCGTCATATGATTAGTCCTTTTTTATTTGAAAGCCTACAATAAAGTACAGTCTTCCCCTGAATTGTGTTGTTCTTATTTTCTCAAATAGAAGTGATTGAAATTGACTTATTATCACCTAATGTTCTTTTTAAAAATCTTTTTGCCTCCAATTCCTTTTTGGATAGAAAACAGTACATCCATTCTATACCATTGCTCAATTATTTTAGAGTCAAACACTGTTAATTTTTTATTCATTTTGACATGTGTTCATTTACTTGATTATATATTTCTACAAATATCATTGAATATAGTTCAAGTTAGAAATATTCTTTACAAGTTTCATACTCCCTCTCTATTTTTACCTAATATTTTCTAATTGCTAAAACATGTCGGGTAGTTCTCTAATAAACATTCTCTATGATGTAGAAAACCTCGTATTTCCACTGAATTTAGTAATGTGCTAGCATGTATGACCCATGACATTAAGCCAGCTTTCAACTCCTTGTAGTTTATTTACTTTATCTTTAGGCTCACACGTGTATGGAGAGAAGTAGTTCAGCAATAGCAATTTAAGAAGACGCAGTTATATATTTTTGTTTTCATTTGGGTTCATAAAGCAATTGGTGATCTAGTACAAAGTAACGAAAAAATATTGGTAACCGTTACTGTTTTTGAGTCTATAATTAAATGAAAACCAAAATGATATATAACTCTTGCATATCAAGTGGAGTACCATGTATTCATGGAAAGCAACGATTTCCTCACCCAAGTAGACCATACAATCACGGTAATATCTCATTTGTTTGGAGTATGTTTTTGTTCTGATTCTCAGTTGTTGGTTTCTGAAAATATAGTTTGTCAACATTTGAAGGTTTTCGATTAGACTGTGATGACTAGGGTCAATATTGCTAACTGCCCTGGAGTTTAGTCAGTAAAATTATGGTATGGTCTTTTCTTTAACTATTGTCAGGCCATTTTGTATCTGCTTAATCCTTTTACCCTTTAATAAACTAAGAGAAAGATTGAGATCATTATATATCTGGCTCTAATTTAGCATTTGTCAAGATTAAGGAAGGGATTATGATCATTAGGACCAAAATGGTTTCATTTATGGACTCAGAACAATGAGGCCCATCAATAAACCATTTTCTATTTCTAATGATCCTATGTCTCTCTAATTGTGAGCAAATCTAACAACAAACTCATTTTCTCCTTTCATTCTGGAGAGGAAGATCATTAAAACAAATACTTTGCTTATGTGTTGCTTTTACTTTCTTGAATTTTTGTATGCATTCGTAAATGCAATAAATTATTCCTAGGCAAACCAATATATCTTTTGAGGGAAATATGCTCTGTTCCCTCTGGATTTATCAAGATATTTTTGACAGAAAAATAGATGTTCTAAGATTAGATGAGCTCTAATATCAGTGCCATCTTAATCTGTATACAAGTCTTTCATTTTCAAAAGATGCCTGTCTTATAAAAACCCAACCCCAAAATTATGTGAATGTGATAAGAATTGAAAATGATATCTCTCTTAGGAGTTCGGAAAGGATGTGTCTTATGTCAGCTCTCTACCATTCTCTCACCTTTAGGGTCAAAATTTTCTCAACCTACCTTCTTGTAACCAAGTTCTTTGAGAAATCAATACTTATAGTTGGTGCAATATAAAGTGTTAACTTAGGCCTACAGCACTCTGTCTGTGGCTGGTATGCTGTCCTGGAAATCTACTCTGGCACTTCTGTCCTCCACATTTGTGATGTGGGCTTATCATGAGTCAACTGTGCTTATTCCCTAAACTCTCTGTATTTCTTACTTGTACTTGTTAGCACACTTATTTACATCAGTTAAATATTGCATTAACTAAGAAATTATATTATAAAAACAGAAGTGTGCCATTTTTACAAGTTGACTACTTTGAAAGTATTTGCTCTTATATCAATGTAGGTAAGCAAACTTAAAAAATAGGAACCAATTCCAAAAGTCTTGTCTTATCAGATTTCTTCACAAAATTTTTAATTCTAGAAACTTTAGTCTAGAAACCTATCCAGAAACTGGTTTACAGTATATATTTTATATGTGGGCTACATGCCAGCAAGGATCTACAGAGAGCCAATCAGATGATCCTAACTCACATAGAATACCCTAGCTCTACATCAAAAAGATAGGCAAATGAGTATTATTTATTCTTTTTCTATTAAAATATTTAACATGTATATCATGTTTTATGAACATCTACTTTAACTGAACTCTTTGATTAATTGACCTTGCCTGATTTTCTAATTATCTTTCCTAGTCATATCTAGTATATTAAAAACTTTATTGCTGCTCACTCAAATTCAATAAAAATGTTAACTTTATAATTCAAGTTCTATCATTGCTCTCCTTTCTACTGTATAAAATGGTCCTTTGTGTGTTTGTATTTTTTTTTTCTTTGTAGTGCTTGGAATGAAACCCAGGGCCTCAAGCATGCTAGACAAGCACTCTAATGATGAGCTGTATCTCCAGCCAACATGTTTATGTCTTAAAGATTCTTTTTTTATTACCCTAAAGATAAACTCAATTCATGTCAGTAATTGTCATTTGATCTAGTTCATATGTGTGTGTGTGTGTGTGTGTGTTAATTGTGATAGAGAGGGCATCCAGTGCTATTTAAGTATAGTAAGTAAGTCCTATGAGGAAAATATATCTGTTCTAGAGGAACTTACATTCTTATTGAGGAGATAGGATTTACAGATAGGAAACACAGAGAGAGCAATAGAAGAAACTCAAATTCTTATGGGGCAGGGCAGATTATAAATTTCCTAGTATCCAAGAGAAAGAATAACTAAAAAGTACCCTTTTGGTACTACCCCCAAACGTGTACCCATATCTGAGTGAATCCAAGTATGGCTCATGCAGCCTTGGGTGTCTGTAGGTGTTAGCAGTTAAATGTACTTTCCATTGCAAATTCAAGAATAACTGATAAATTGTAAGACTATAAAAGTAAATATTAGCAATTACATAATATAATTGAAAACATGCCAGGACTCGTTTATGTAGGATGAGTAATGAGTATATTTTTAAAAGCATATCATGTAAATACAGAATCCATGAAGTCAAAAGAATTCTGCTTCGGAATTGGAAATGAAACTTGTTCCATCATTTAAACCTTGACATGGATACATTGACATAGAAAAATGGTTTTTTCCATATATTTCAACAGTTACTTTTATATTCAAAATTCCTAAAGAACATTAATCAAGAGAAGTGTATGTGTCACCAGTATTGACGTTTAATGTGTAATAATGCCATCACAATGGAGAAATATGTTAATGTGTAAATTCATGTCACGTCTATTCAGTCACTTAATAGAATCAGCGTTAGCAACTGTACCTTAGCTTTTTACGGCACTAACGTATTCTCGGCACAGTAGAAGATCATTGAAATCATCAAAATCATTAAAGCAGGGCTGGGGTTTTAGCTCAGTGGTAGCGCACTTGCCTAGCATGTGTGAGTCCCTGGTCTCATCCCCAACATTGAAGAAAAAAATCAGTGAAGCGGCATGGGTCAGCATGATAAGTGAATATCATAAGAATATTCCCCCATTCTGTTTTTTCATTATTTAGGACTACATGTTGTTTATTCTTAGCTGATTAGTGACTAGATCATTGGCTAGTAACATGTTTGTTCATTTCACTCTATATTCACATAGTTCTACTATATACTATGCACTGTGATAGACCCATTGAGAAGTATACAATGTGCCCCTTCCCTTCAACTAGGTGACAGTAATATAATTTTCTGGATGGAATAATTGTACAAGGTTTTGTCAGGTTGACTGTAACTGAAAGGTTCATAAAGAATTATCTCAAACCCTTCTGAATTTATTCCAAACCTTGCGAAGTCAAAATCCCATCTGATGATAAATACTTAAACATACCAAAGACATTCTTTAGATCATATAAAAAATGCAAGAATCAGAAAATCAAATGTGTTTGGTATGTTTAAGTCAGATAATATAAAACAAAATTGTGTAAAATATAAAATTATATACATAGATACATACATACTTAAGATTCAGCTTTTAAAGGGCCATGTTATTACTGAGCAAATGTTAAGATTCTTAAACTCTTGATATAGTTAACTCTTACCCCAAATTTATGTTAGGAAATGCAGCAGGTACATGTGAAATAAATCTTTGGGGAAAATAGTAGTCTTCCTGCCTAATATTTAAATTTTAACTGCAAATAATATGAGGCAATGGGTCCCAAGATGATTGGGGTCATATGTTGAATTTTGTGGGTATGATAGAAAAGTTGAATGTCCTGTTTTTTTGTGAGGAAAGAATTCATGTAGAAAATGAAGTCTCTTGATGGATGGCAAAGAAGACAAGTTAGCAAAACTCGTTTGCAGGGTTGCTTGTTGCTCTGGTGCTCCTCATTAGTGTGTGCTCACTTTTTTCTTCCTAAGATCATACCCTTTATTAGGCAGCAATATCCTGCTAATGGAGAAAAGAAAATGAGCAGTTTACAATTATGTAAATAAGACATAGTTTTTCTATTTCTGAAAAGTAATAGAGAGAACGTTTTCCCCCTAAATGAATAAAATCTCAAATAAAATTAGAATCCCTGCACCTCACTACTCATTAAAGGGTGACACGAGTAACAATTTGCAAGGAAGAAACTGTAGAAATGCAATAAAACAAGATTATCTTGGCAAAATTGAGATTTCTCTCTGTATGTTATGCTAAAAATGTAGCTGAGAGCTGGTCTTTGCAAGATCAATGAGGGATCTATGCATGAAATGTGATTTGCATATTTAAAGAATTGATTTGAATTGTAGTTTGTAATCCACACCACAGAGAAAAAAGAATAATATAATACTGATGTACCCTTGGCCGGCCCTGTGTTAAAAGGGCACCGATGCGCTTCTAATTCACTAGAGACAGTAAGGCTGACGTGTGGGGTTTGTGAAAGCTCCTTCATTTTATGTTCAGTATGGAGATTACGAATGTTTTTATATTTAGAATAGCACTTCAGTTTCCCAGTAATTCGTATTACTTTAATGCACTCTCTCCTAAAAACCTCTTCATTTGTGTTCAGGATATTAGTCATATTCATTAATTTCTAATTGCATTCTGTAACCTATGGTAGCTTTGGGGACTTCAAATGTAATTGGAGGCTTTAATTTTAAACTCATCAAACCAAGGAGTGATCGAGTGACATTAGTGTTCCTAGAATTATTTTTTTTTCCCTGAGAGGTATTTATGTGAGATGGCTTGAACACTTGGAGACCAGTTGCAGGAGTGTAACGTTAAGGTGACGCAAGCTTCAGAAAAGTGCCAGTTACAACGGAAAGGCAAAGATGGATGCCGAAAAGCAATTGGAGAGTCAGGAGACGAGGCCTAGCAACCTGCTGGATATAGTTAATAAGGCAGGTAGCAAATCAAAGACAACTCCGTCATTTTAAGACATGACAGCTCGAAGAAGAATAGTAGCACTGGGAAAACCAGGATACCTGGAGAAAAGTGGCCTGCTCGGGTTTGGATATAATGCACGTGAAGACATGGGGCACGCACCACATTGCGTGTGTTGTGTTTGTGAGAATAGAAGACTTCCTTAAACAAGAGGCTGCGTATGGGGACTTGGAAATCCTCGGCTTATATATAATAACACAGCCTTTATCCAAAAACAATACATTGAGATAAAGAGTTTATAGAGAAAAGAGCAGTGATTCCTGGGGACTCTTTCCATCTAAATGGTAGGAAACAGCAGACGCATAAATGGCAGCAAATGAAACCCACAGAAAGCAGTCATTCAGAGTGAAAGACATCTGCATCTGGAGTTGCAGTTACATTAGAATATTGACCTTAAATAGTTTTTCCATGTGCCAGGCAATCATTCTCTTTAAGTAAAAGATAAGAAATCTTCATAGATCTCTTAATCAAGGTACCCAGATTTCTTCATATTATATACAATGGGTGCGAAGTCACCCATCATTATTTTTATGAGTTGATGAAATTCTAATAAATAGAGACCCCCCTGTGCTGTAGAATAGAGGCATTCCCATGAAAATGATGGTTCATTTGCACAGACTTACTTTCTAAGTATTACTTTCATAGAGAGAGACTTAAGTGAAAGAGCCAGGGAGCAGCACCCGCCTGCTTCCAAGTTCAGTTTCCTCATAGAGACATTTATCATGTAATTTTCATGTCACAAAACCTATTTATAAAGAATCACAACTCAGTCTGGGCATGGTGGGGCACACTAGAAATCCCAGGACTTGGGAGGCTGAGACAAGACGTTCACAGGTTTGAGGATAGCCTCAGCAACTTAATGAGACTCTTAGCAACTTAATGAGATCCTGTTTCAAATCAAAAAATAAAATAGGGCTGTGGTATAGCTCAGAGGTAGAATGTTTCTGGGTTCATACCCCCAGTGCCACATACAAAAAAAAAATCACAACTCATTTGTATCTTTATACTGGTCCCACAATGTCAGCAGTACAGGTAGTATTATTCCTGTTTTCCAAGTATGTAAACTGAGGCTCAAAGAGGGTTAGGCCTCTTGCTGAAAATCATATGACTAGTAAGTGGGACTAGGGCCTGTTTTTAAAGATTATGTTTATTGGTGCATTATTACTAAGAGTGGAATTCATTGTTACACATTTGTACATGCACATGACATAATTTCATTAATTTTATTCCTGGGACAAAGGGCTTCTGATTCCAAAACCAGCTTTCTTTTTGTTGTTGTTGTGCTGTGCTACATTTGTTTTATCTTCCCTGAAGACTTCTGTGAGAGAAACCTTTGAATTTCACCAAAGTAAGTCCGAAAGGTACATGATGAATTTCCTCTCTGTTCCATGGAGTAAAAATCTGTTTAGCGCAGTGGTCTATACATTAGGTCTCAAGTCCAAAGTGATTGTTTACTGGGTATTTTGGATACATTGAGGCATATTAGTTCTTTTAGGCTTTTTTAGAGCAAATTATTCTTGAAAGGGTTCTTATTGGTACCCCCCAGAGGCCTAAAAGAGTTAATTGGCTTGCAAAACATATGTGGATGGCACTTTGGGAATAGTTCACTCATCTCTTAACATCTGGATGTACTGTTTTATTTTTAAAAATTATATATTCATATCTCAAAACTGTGGCCATTTAAAAATAAATATGGTAAGTAAACAGTGTATATATATAATTAAGAATAAGTCACTGCAGCTTATGACACTTTATGAAAATGTTTTTAAAAAAGAAAGAATAAGAAAAGCTTTCAAGTTCACATTGCTGTGTTAAAAATATCCTGGTGTATCTTTGTAATGTGAATTCAATGTAATTTTAAATTAGAGTAACATACCATTCACATTTTCAAAGTATTGCCAATTATTTTTATATTATCTACTTTGAAAGTATGGGGAAAGAAATTATTCAAGAGGTTTGTGTACATGTCATTCTAAGAACCCAAACACAATTTTTGTCAATCTGCCATCCCCCAGAGAGATAATAAATATTTCTTTGCTTAAATCTGATTTTTCACCTTATGCTAATCATACCCTCTTCCATAGACTTCTCCTACTTCTTTTTAAATATAACCCTCCACCAAAACAAGAAGCAACACAGAAATATCCTCTAAAGAAAAAAATTACAAAAACATAAAAGCAATTAAAAACAGAAATAAGAAATATTGTTTAGTGGATAATGAGAGATGAATGTTAACGACTTCTCCATGCAAAATGATGCCCCATCCCACAACTCTGTCTCCGCACACCTCGACCTTCATTCCATGAGCATGAATGTTTCTCTCCACGTTGGCTTTCCTGTAGCGTGGAAACATTGGTCTGTAGCACCATGTAGAATATGGCTTTCACCAAGATCCCCATCTTTAGTTGTGTCTTTTTATCCACAGCATCCTCACTCAGTCCTTACTTTATGAACTTATCTGTTCCTCTCATTTTGACTCTTTTTTTTTTTTTTGTATTGGTGCATTGTAATCATACATCTTTGTGAGGTGCAATCTGGTAGAGGCATACATGCACACATTTCTCATTTAACCCTTCCCCAATTCCCACCCCACTCCCTCCCCCTTTCCTCCTTCTCAAGTTCAGTTTAGTGATTGACTTTGATATGCTTGTGAAAGCACATCATGTGCATTAGGGTGTCCCCCCCCACCTCCCATCACCTTCAGTTAAGTCACCTTCTTTGCTCATCTAAGGTTTCTCCTTCTTCGTCTAGTGATTTTTTTACTTTACTTTTACCCTTCATTTTTCCATTTTCTCCCGTCCTGTGTGTTCCCCTCCAGCTGCATTTGCCACACAACCTACACACACACCCACACACACACACACACACACACCCAACACTGCAGAATCCTCATACTTCTCCTCCATCCCCCCTCCTTGAGCCTCTGTCATTAACACTCTGCCATTCCCTCGTTCTCCTCCCATTCCATCTCCTGCATAGAGGAAAGAAGGCACACAGTTCCCCTGATGGGATCCATTATCCGTGATCTGTGACCCTAGACTCCAATGGAGTCAGAGTAGCTTTTCATTTCGCCCTTATTCTCTCTTTTTCCCCACAACTGCGATTTCCAACCATATTCCTCTCCACAGAAACTGGAGTCTATTTTCCCATACTCCTGGATAATCATCTTTCCTCATTCTTAAGTGTACATGTGAAAAAATATCCCTTTTATTTACTCTCTAATGTCTCACCCTTCCCTTTTAGAGATTATTTTCTTCATACTCACTAGTTAGTGTATTCTCATTTGACTAACACTGCTGTCAATTATCCAATCTTGTATGTGCTTGTTTCAAGCACCTTGCCAACTTCCAAGCTCCACAAGGGTGGAGACTGTAGTTTTCAACTCGCACTTCCTTATCTTTGGCTGCAGCAAAGAGCTAGTGTTGTACCATCAGCCGACTCAAAATATGACTAGGTTAAATCCACAGCATACGAGACCTTCAGATATCAGTTTCACTTTCTACTTCCCATACTTGGAAATACTGTTTACCGAAAATTTCTCTTATTCCTAAAAGGCAGTAGTACATATTGGTTAAGAGCACAGACTAGACTGTATAGCTGTATACTCAACATCTCTTTGCCTAGGTTGCTCATCTGCAAAATTGAGGTCTTAGGAAGATACAGTTGTTAGCAGGATGAAGTAAGCTCGTGTGTGTGTGTGTGTGTGTGTGTGTGTGTGTGTGTGTGTAAAACACCAAGATCTATAATTTTGTTGTGTCCTAAAATGTGTTAGAATATCATTTTAAAGACCATGATAACTATAAAGAGATCAGTTATGCAAACCGTGCATAACTAGTGGTGGCACACACCTATAATCCTAGCACTTGGAGGATTGTAGGTTTGAGACCAGCGGCCACAACTATTTGAGACCATTAGCAACCTAACGAGAACCTGTTTCAAAAACAAAATATAAAAAGCATCAGTTGTCTGGTGGCACATACCTGTTATTCTGTAACTTGGGAGGCTCAGACAGGAGGATCGCAGGTTCCAAGCTAGCCTCTGCAAATTAGCAAGACTTTGTTTCAAAATAAAAATTAAAATAGGGTTAATGGTATAGCTCCAAGTAAAAATGCCCCTGGGTTAAATCCCCAGTAAAACACACACACACACACACACACACACACACACACACACACACACACACACACACACAGATCTTGGTGTATAGCTTGGAGGTAGAATGCCCCTAGGTTCAATCCCTGCTCTCACCCTATGTTTTAGTCAATTACCGTATCTTTAGAAAAGTCCAAAAGAACAATAGAGAATTTGATTTAGATCCCTCTGTTATTTTGCTAAGTGATAATTTGGCAATTAAGATGGAATTTCATGGTGCTTTTCAGTGACCGACCTCTCTGCTTATACTGACTGTCATCCTGGACTTGGCTTTCAGTATCTGCATGTGGATGTGATCTTCATATTTTCTTTACTTAATTTGTGGATGTTTAAAGCAAATTTTCTCAAGGATATCTCAATCCTGTCTGAGGTACTGTACTAACTCTAAAAAATGCTTTAGGGGGCTCCTGATAATGCATTGTATTCATGAATTCAGGAAAATAAACATGCATAATCAACTCCACATTATGGAACTTACAGTATGCATTTTCCTCCTAAAAGATAGAAGCTGACTATGCAAAGAGACTCATTTACATTGTGTTTATAGAAGAACCAGAAGTCCAAAGATATGGTTGTGTATTCCTGGGCAGTGCACTTTTGATTTTGCTCTGTTTTCATATCCTCATGAGAAATCTGGACAAGGAAATTGCTGATGTTCCTCCCAAGATTGCATTTTGATGAATCTAGAACATGGGTCGGATATTAAATATTTTAGGTCTTGTGGACCACATAGACTCCCTGTTTCAAGGACTCACCTCTGCCTTTGTAGTGCACAAGCTGCTATAGGCCATATGTCAACAAACAGACCTGGCTATATTCCAGTAAAACTTTATTTATGGACACTGAATTTTGAATTTCATACAATTTTCATGTGTCAAAAATACTGGTCTTTTTTTCAACCACTTAAAAATGAAAAAAAAGCATTCTTAACTCTCAGGCAATACAAAAACAAGAAACAAGCCATGTTTTCCTATAGGCAGTAGCTTCGCAACCCCTGATCTAGAATAGCAAAGCCATGCATACATATATTTATTTGAAGACCTACTATGTGCAAGGTGATATCATCTTGCAGTACTTGTATAGGGGACCAATTTGACATTACCTCCTTCCTTCCTTCCTTTCTTCTTTCTTTCTTTCACAATCATCAGGTATTTGAAAAATTCACAGAGATGTTGACCAAAATATATGTGTATTTTTGCTTATATATATTTTTGCCAAAACACTTGAAAGTCTCTATGCTTTTGATTTATTTTTACATGGCCTGGTATTTTCCCACCTGTTTACATGAATGAAAAATTTCAATAGGTATATCTGCATAATTTTCAAGACTAATTGGTATTAATTTACACAAAAGGGTCTATAATCCTTTGTGTTTTATCTATTTGTTGTTGGGGTGAAAGGAGATTTCATTAACATATTTAAATAGGTTGACAATTATAAATAAAATTCTTCAGATTTTTATTTGGGGTACAGAAGACTGATTAGGTAATTCATGTATTTATAATATGATACATGTCCAATGTTGTGATTTGGGGAGAGGGTAGATATTGCTTCAGGTACTTTCTCTTTACTCTTAAAGACATCCTTTCTTTTCTTTGTTATCCATCAGGTCATCCTTACTCCAGAATTTTTGTAACATGTTCCATCAGTATGTGAATGAGTGATATGGAGGTACTATTCATATTTAAGGAGTTTATTTTCATTAGGGGTTATTAAAAACAGTCCATTCACTATGAAGATCACACTATATACATTTTCATATGATGATTTTTTCAGTTGACATGAAATTGCAAGTATTTTTCTGTTATTAAAAGTTTCATGAATTTTACTTTTAACTCTATATAATTATTGTTCATATTATTGTACTAAAAGCTTTATTTAATCACTCCCTTATTGCTGATCATCTAGTTTATGTTATTTTTTTTACTAATGCAAATAAGACTGTTTGAATTTCTTTGCTGAAAAATTCTGGTTTCTCTTTCAGAAATATTTTTTTACTGACAGTTTACACCTGGTGTTAGTATGTTGAAGGCTATAAGTATTTGTAAGCCTCTTAAACGGTTACTTCTTTCTGGAAAAGAATTTGCTCTTTTCCTTTTAGCATCGTATGAGAGTACTATAACTGTACCCTCAGAAACACAAAGTGGTCTATACCTTTGAAAAACCACACAGAAGTAGGGCATGGTGGCGCAAGCTTGTAATCCCAGTACTTGGGAGGCTGAGCCAGGAGGATTGCAGGTTTGTGGCCAGCCTCCACTACTTTGTGAGGCCCTCTTAGTGAGACCCTGTTTCAAAATAAATAATAAAAAAATAGGTCTGGGGGTATAGCTTAGAGGTAGAATGCCCCTGGGTTCAATCCCCAGTTCTGCAAACAAACAAACAAACAAATAAAAAACACAGAAAAACAAAGCTTAACAAGTATTTATGTATAGCAAGTATAGTGTTAGAGGCGGAGGAATGGAATATTTTTAATTATTATTTTTGTAGTTTAACGTTTGTTTGTTTGTTTGTTGCAATCCTGTGGATTGTGGATTGTGTCAAGGCCCTATATATGCTAGGTCAGAAACCCTACTGCTAATCTACACCCCAGCCCTAAGTTTTGTTTTTATGTGTCTGGTTTCAAGGGATTGAAATTCTCATGAGGGAAATAAACATATATAGTATTATAATGCAAGTAGAAAAATCTTGTAAAAAAATCAAAATCAAAATATCACAGGAACTTGTACAAATTAAAAGCACACTGGAAAAGTACCTCTAGACGATCATGAAAACCTTCAGAAAAGAGTTGAACTAAAGAAAATGGAAGTTTATAGGTAGAATTGGTGGAAAGATTTCAGGCAGAAGAAATGTGAACAAAGGGAGAGAGACAGGAAAGAGTATAATAACTCATTATTGGCAATGCAGGAACCAATATTGAGTAAATGTGGCAGAATGACATTAAATGAAAGTCCAAGATAGATGCATATGTTGAAGAGTCATATATATATATATATATATATATATATATATATATGTGTGTGTGTGTGTATATGGGTTATATATATATGACAGCATAAAAACATAAACAGAAACAAAAAGCTAAAAAGTATATACCTAGTTCTATAATGCTAATCTGCAATTTTAAAACAGCCAACCAAGCAGGGCATGGTGGTGCATGCCTGTAATTCTAGTACTTGGAAGGCTAAGACAGGAGAATCACAGGTTCAAGGACAATCTCAGCAACTAATGAGATTCTCATCAATCTTGCAAAACCCTGTTTCAAAATAAAAATAAAATAGGACTGCGGGTGTAGCTTGGAGTTAGAATGTCCCTGGGTAACACACACACACACACACACACACACACACACACCAGCCAACCATACTTGACACCGATATAGTGTTTTCAAAATTGGTGGGAGATTGATAGCCTACATAATTAATGATAATTTCTAGTTGTTCCTAGTTGAAAGAAATGATCATTTGGATGGAATTTTTAAATTAATTGCTAGCCCCGCAGAAGATATCCAAAATATTAGCAAAATAATTTGAGTAAAATGACCCATAATTGTTATACATTTATTTAGGGCTAGGAGTGTGGCTTAGAGGAAGAACACCCCTGGGTTCAATCCTTGGCACACTCATGTATGCATACATACACACACACACACACATACACACACACACACACACACACACACACATACATAGTTACTTAAAACTACAGATTACAGTGGCAAACATACTTTGCCAACTCATAGTATGGTGACGATGGACCTTTTGAAATTGATAGAAAGTTAGATTCATAAAGAAAAGAAGCGATCTTATCAAAGTACTTTATTACATCCAGGAGAGCAACAGAAGAAAATAGGAACCAACTTTGCAGCCCAAGCAGATATGTGCAGTATGTCCATCCACTCAGTAATGGTAACTATATTCAAATTTAGTTAAAATAGAGGTAAGCATCGTCCTTTATCTTAAGAGAACAGTTCACCAATAAGGAACTCAGAAATTGATTGCAATGACTATTCAGAGAAATCCATCTTTGAAAGTGAGAAATGCATGTATCATAAAAAAAAATTACAGAATTCTAACTAGGAAGAAGACATGCTATTGCATATCTTAAGAAAGCCACTGAGAAGAACCAAATACTGACGAGACATTGACTGTTATTGGCTAAATCACCCTTATTCCCCTTCCATTTGTACCAATGTTAATTTGTCGATTATGTGGTCTATGGATGAAAAATAATCAGGTCTTTCAAGTTTCTCATCCTCCTTTTGGGTGAAATTCTGGCAAGTGTTTTCCTAGTTTATGGGGTTTGCACTTTTGATTTAATAAACTTCCTTTCCCTCCAAAATGTCATTAGCATGGTGGTTCTTACTGGCACCATTTCTTTCTAAAAGAAGTATAAAAGGAAGACTTTGGAGGGAGGAAAACATCTTAATAGAAATACCCATGGTACTTGTGCAAGGTTAGAGTAACTCATGGAAAGGCAGAGTAAAGAGGAAAAGTAGGAATAAATTACAAGCATCGAGCAGAGGAAAATGACCTTAACCAATATTTAGAAATACTCATACTTTAAATGGATCAAGGATGTAGGAATTACTACCTAGATTTATATAGCCAGAAAACTAACTTCAGACTAAATTATATCATAGCAATGTAATGAAACAACATAACTGTTCTGAAGTGAAATCTATACCAAACACCTTCCCATTTGCTGAGTCCAGCTCGGACCTCTGTTCTATTCATTGGATTCAATTGACTATTTGAAATCTCAACTTGAATGTTTCATACCTTTGAAACTTAACAGGGCTAAAGTTTAACCCTTGATCTTTCCCCTACAAACCTCCCCTCCAGATTTCTGTCTGTCATTGGTGCCAGAAACCCAGGAATCGTTCATATTAGGTGCCTTTTTCCTTACCTCTAATGATTCTCTGCTTCAAATCTAATCAGCTCGATCTCTAACATACACACGCACCCATTTTTGACGATCCTAATCTAAGCCACCATAATTTCTTACCTAGGCTAGGGCAATTGTTTTCTAACCTTCTCCCGATTTCCATTGTTCAGCCCCTCCTGACATTTTCTACATAGCTGCTGGAGTTGATTTTTGTTGTTTGTTTATTTTGTTATGCTAGGGATGTGAACCAGAAACTTGCCTATGATAGGTATGCCCTCTACCACTAAGCTACATTCCCAGCCCATTTTATTTTATTTTATTTTGAGACAAGGTCTCACTAAATTTGAGAGGCTGGCCTCAAATTTGCATTCTTCCTTTCTCAGCTTCCCAAGTAGCTGGGATTATAGCCCTATACCACCATGCATCTTTTTTTTAAAGTGTAAATTTAATTAATTTCTCCAGCTTAAAAGCCCTTCAATATTTTTCTCACTACACTTATTATGCCACATACCTTCTCAAACCTCATCTCTTTTTATAAATCTGTTTTTTGTTGTTGTTGTTTTTGGTTACTAGGCAAAGATACTTTAAGTATAGTAGATTCATGAGATGATAATTGCCAGACAACTAATCAAGCCCTGCTTTATTCAGGGACTGATTTCTGTGGTGAGGAACTCATAAAAGCAGGTTCCTATAATTGCTTTAGTTTGTATTGCCAATCTCTTATTTCTGCACATATAGTAATAATACTACTAGTATCCGCAGCCAGTAAATGACTAAGATAAATACAACCATGGGGGTGGTATACCCTTCCAAGTTTATTTTCTCTAACCTGTAACACCTACCAGCAGAGTAATTGGTAATCCAAGCAGCACTGACATAGAATGGACTGTAATGGCTGCAGCATTGTGATCTCAGCAGAATGCTGTTGACGTCCGGGCAACCCATGTTCAATTTGGGTGAAAATTAATGGCTTTTTTCTTTAATATACCTACGTATTAAACTTGTCCAGAAAAACTCTTATCAGATAGGAGAATAGCTGTGCCACACTGCATCATCTTATTAATTTTCCTCTTGTATTCCCGGGTACAGTTCATGGAAATTTTCGCCATGATCACAGAAAGTATACCCAAGAGGGTAACATTATTTAATGTATCATTATAGCTTCATGCAGGAAGACACTATCTGCATGTATTTCATTCTTGCCAAAAAGCATGTGGAAGAAAATATCTACTCAAATGGTTTATCACACCTTGAAGAATATAAGGATATAACATACCAGAAGTAAGGATACATTAGTCCAATTACCATAATGATTGCTCAGTCCTAAGTATTTCTGAATACTTATTCAAGAAGCATGTCATTGTCTCAAAAAAAAAAATCAAAAAGGGATGGGGAGTTTAATCCCTAGAAGAAAAAGAAGAAGTTTGGCAGGGGTAAATGTAAGATGTTTTCTGTATGTTTTTCCTTTGTGATTTTTTTTTCAATATTTACTCAGTTACTATATTTTGAAACTAAACATACATAGAAACATATACTCAAAATTCCAAATTTTATGAGCTTATAATTTCAGATGTCTTAAACTAAGGTTTTTATTCCTGCTAGTCTTAGTCAACAGTTTTCATAGCCTTTATTTTTCCATAATTTTACTAATTAATTCTTAAGCCCTTCTATTGTCCTATTAAGTAGCTTCCTTTGACAATGTTCACTTTTGCCGTTAGCATTCTAATTCCAAGATGAATGAAGAAGGCATTTCATATTACATTAGTATAGGATTGTCAGAAAGGCTTTATCAGCATTTGAAGGTTCCAAGGAGCTTTTTTAGTGAGAAGAATGCCATTTTCACCCTTTTAAATCAACTCTCCAGGGAAGGACAATTCAGGATAGTCTAATCTCCACTCAATAAAGACTTGATTTGGCACATTAAAATTTGAGGTGTGGGTGGAGGACCTTTTATTGCAAAGAAAACAAATAAGCTTTAAGAAAGTTTCTTCTTTAATGACATTTATTCTTCCTGTGATGAGAACAAATTATATCAACAAGACTATATCCAGCATTGTTTTATAGAAGCTTCAACTGGCGTATGTACTCCCCAATCCTGGCCTTGAGCAAAGACTGTCAAAAAGAGTAGGAGATTTCAGTTTGTTTTTTTTAGGCTTTGATTTTAAAATTCACACATCGTATTTGCTGCAGGCAGAATAACAGTTGCAGAAGAGACAGCAGGTGAGAGGAGTGTGATTCTTCATGGGCGGCTGTCCACAGCTGTGGGTTCAGTGGTCAGGCTACAGAATTTTTTATTGCAAATCATTATTTACAGGGTTTCAAACTTGCCCAACTGCCTTTTCTACCCCAGCTTTCTTTTTAGCTTTACCTTCTAGTACTTGTTGGTAAGGTTTCATTCTTTGTGTTACAGGCCCCATTTCTTTATTCTTAAGAAAGTGCATTCAGAATGAGGTCTTCAGGCTGAAAATGTATACACTTATATGACTCATATGTTGAAATATGCTTAGTGAGTTTTTAATGCCCTTTTCGTGTTTTCTTATTGACTTTGGAAAAACGACACCTTACCCTCAAGGGCACATGTTAGAGGAGAAGATGATGATACTTTTGAACACATATTGGACATCTATATTTTTATTTTTTTCATTCATTTATTTTTGTGGTGCTGGGGATCCAACCTAGGACCTCACATATGCTAGGCAAGTGCTCTACCAGTGAGCTACATCCGTAGCCCATGACCTATATTTTCAAATGTAATTTAATAGGAATGCTAGGTAAGTTGCATGTTCTGTTAAGGTATCTTTTTGAACATTTTTTTTTTCTCCTAAGAATGAGTCATTTTCTAAGAGATTTATTTTCATTATAGGGATTTTTAAAATTTGGGTGCCATTTACTATTTATTTTCTTTAAAGGCCAGTGAAGCCCATAGCAATGAGCTTTTGCTGTTATTATTGTAGAAATATGTTTGCTTCCTTTCCATAACATTCATATAAAATGAAGCTATTAACTTATAAATGCATTTGATCGAATACAACAATGACTAGTGTTTAGAGTGCTTGTAATGTTCCTTTTCTTTTTCTCCTATGGCTTCTAGGTGAGTCACTTTACTGGTGTACTATTCAGCTGATACTAATTATTCAACTAAAAATATTCAGTTAAAGAAAATTCAAGACCGTTTGTAGCCATGTTTGGGTCTAGTCACATATTTTTTTTTTAAATAAAGATCAGGCCACTATCATATATTTGCTTGAAGCCAGGAAAAAAGTATTTGGATATTTTTCAACTGAAACAAGATAACTAAGATTTGGGAGGAAAGTTTCTCCTGCCTATTACTCAAGAGAGTATACTAAGCTTAAAAGGTTATTTATGGAGTATATGAAAGAAAGCTATACTAAAAACCCCAATAGCTATAATTTAATTTTTAGTGTTATAATTCAGATTCAGTAATTCAATGGCAGATGTAAAAAATGAAATGAGAGAAAAAAATTAAAGTGCCACCAGACTGACTAATCAGTCATTGAAAATGCCTGTAGTTGGAATTTACTTAGATAGGAAATGTTTGCACTGTCATTAAGGACTTCCTAATTTATATTAGGGAACTAATATAATGATAGACACAAAAATATACCCTGAAGCTGAGGCTATGTGTAAGAATGTATTCCTAGCCCACTCTGGTACTTAAAGATTCTTGGAGGTCCAAGGACCCTCAGCTCCCTGACACCTCCAGTAAAAATATATTTCTCTGTCTCTGTCTGTTTGTCCCTCTTTCTCTCTCATTCTCTGTCTCCCTTAAGTTCTCTCTCTCTCTCTCTCTCTCTCTCTCTCTCTCTCTCTCTCTCTCTCTCTCTCTCTCTCCCCCACACACACACACACACACACACACACACACACACACACACACACTGCTAAAAAGCATAACAAGTTGGGTGGGTTAACAGCTAAATAGTTAATCAAAACATTATTGGATTCCATAAGATTGAAGCAATATATTCAGGGCAAGTAATCAGGTGGGTAAATACATATTAATTCTTTTCTAACACTTTTTTAATATTTTGTCTTTTATTCTTTAGACAAGCCTAGAAATAAAAATTAACTAACTTATAAATGTCTCCTGGGAAAATAGACTATTGTACAGCCTTTCATTCCTAAAAATAATCTTTAAATGTGAAACTTGCTAATATTTCTAACAGATTGTATGTTTGTTGTTATAATTGTCACTGGCTCCCAGACCTGAAATTCCATGTACCTTGTAAAATCTACAAAGAGAAAACACAATCTGTTTCATACTTTTGATTAGAAAAAGACCAATATTAAATAAAATCAGACCACAATGGGGATAGCAGGTAGAGAATGCCTTATTTTTTCTTGTCTCTTCTTCCTCTTTCTTCTTTCTCTTCCTCTTCTTCCTTACTTAGATTGCATCTAAATTGTTTGATTCTTGATAGAACATATACAAAAATAATTTGATGGAAGGTAGGATATAGAGGGGGAAATAATGAAATATGAAGAGAATATCTATAGATTACCTGTTATATATCAAATATAATGATAGATACTTTATGTCTCCTAAGACCATACCTAGCTCATCACAAATGTATTTAATCAATACATTTACAAGACATTAGGATCCTTCTGAAATAAAAATCCAAAGGCCCACGGAAAAGTATCCTTTATTTGACCCAGGTTTGATGAAGAATGGAAACCGTCATAGAAATATGATTCATACAAGAGTATGATCTAATGATAATAGACTGAGTGGGAAACTCAGCAAGGTTTGTCCGTCCTGTCCAGTTTTTACTTGGCCTCTCTGAGTACCATTCCTTCCTCCCTCTTATGGAGCAGAAATGAGGGTTAGGACAGAGTGACTTTGTAAGCACTGTGACTTGATTTTAGGGAACAGGAGTTCTAGTTTCTGTGACCCACTCTGGGGAGGAGGAATGCTTGGTTATGTAACTCTTCTCCTGGACATACAAAGTCAGGAGGTCAGAAAGAACTTGCTTTTGAGGCCTGCTAGTCTCCTTGGGTCAAAGTACTCAGCATCACCTTGAGGTTTTATACAGGGTACACACACACACACACACACACACACACACACACACACACACACACACACTCCACGTCTAAATAAAAATGATGCAGACGATCAGTAAAACAAAAAGTGCAGGTAAGACAATAGAGAATTTGTAGTCTTGACTTGAAGGGATTTTTAAAGCATTGAGGATTTGATTTGTAAAATTATAGAGCACAGATGTTCTAAAAACTTGATTAACTTTGAATTATTTAAACAGTATTTATGTTTTGTATCACACAACAGCTTTCAGAAAGAAAAATCCAAAGAAACACTTAGACCTGAGTGTTTCCTGTAGTAGGTTTGATGAAGAAGAATGTAGATTCCTGGAAAAGCATATGGATTAAGTGTAATCGACTGGTGGATTAACAGCAAGGCCTGCTTGTCTGGATTCTTCCCTGTCTCTCAGCTTCAGAGATGGCAATGCATCTTTTCTCTAGGTTTAAGGAGGGCATCTGGCACATGAGGGTCTTATGACCTACTTCTGGGACACATCATAAAGTGTCTCCTATACTTGCCATTTCTCAAAACACTTCCACTTCAAATACTCAACGTGGCAGGGTACCATATTTGGGGGTACTATATTTTGAACTTCTTCACATATGTGAACTCTGAATACAAACAACTTTTCAGTTTCATACCTTCAGTTTTTCAGACCAATAAGTGGGAAGGGAGAGATCTATTGAATAATTAGGGAAGAAGATAGCAGAAAAACTAAAGTGAAAAAAATCCATTTTATAGGCAGAGAGAATGTTTTCCTTCACAGCAAACTCTTCCTTTAAATAAAACAAGCAGTGATTGCTGAACCATTACCAAATTTTTGGCAAGACAAACTCTTGTACACTTCTCCAATAAAGAATAATTTCCAACCTTGTCAGGTCTTAACAAGATGAACTAAATTGGACAAAGTTATTTATCTGGCAGATTAATAGAAAAAAATAGTTCGTGGTATTGGTGTTTGATTTTCAGTCTCTTAAACCTCCATGTATATTTAAGGTGATTTCTCCTTGTTGAGTTACAAAAGTGTGTGTGTCAGTGTGATGAATTTGTATCAGAATAGTCTGGCTGAAATTTGCCAGGGGGTTGATTTTGCAAGTCTCTTAAATTTTTCATTGTAATGCTGATATGTCTCTGAATGAGAAATTATTGCTTTAAAAATTGTAATAATATTCTATTTGTGTTTTTCAGTCTTTAATGAAAAAAAAAGTGTTTCAGAGGCCTGGATTTAAAAATCAATGTCCTACCTATCAAGTTGTAGCACTTACCTTTTTGCTTCAACTAGATTCCTGCCAGATGCTTTTGATAGTGATACACACATCTTTGTACCTAATTGACAGTCATGCAGTACTAGAGGATCTATAAAATAGTTACAAGGGTTTTTTTTTTTTTTAACTATCTCTATGAAAAGAAGTCACCAGGAGATATCTGAAAAGTATGCATGTAGTTAGGAGCTGTTTGAATATAATACTTAAAATTATTAGTTGTCAATGAGAGAAAAAGAGAAGTGCAAAGAATGTTAGGGGTAATTAAAGCAGCTAATGATAGTGTTGGAGGGCATGCTGAAGCTTTGTGGGTGTGTATGTGCATATGTGCTCACTGGGGTTTGCTCCAAATTCTTGTTATGTATCAACAATTATTTTCCACATCTCTGTTGAGTATGAAAACTACGGATGATAGGAATTTTTTATCTTAGGTGTTGGTTTATATAACCAAGTATTTCAACAAAAGAAAAATATTTGATCCTTTCATATAACTTAACCTTAAATCACTTACAGAGCCAAGATCATGCATTAATAAGATAAGGTCTCTTTGAATCTTAGTTTCCCTTTAATCTTCAAATTAGATTTTAAAGAATGAAATATGAGGAATTCCATCAATAAATTTAAATAGAAATGGGTTCATTGAACTAAGGGCTGAGGGAAATGGTGACATTCTCATATTAAACATGGTGATTTGGTATATTACATTACCCATTATCATTTATTTCATGGAGAGTAGAGTTTTTATGAGCAGTAATTCAGGAAACCGTGAGCCGACTTCGTGGAAATATTCTCTACGTTAAAAAAAATAATTTAACTGATGCTGTTTTTAGTTGTTCTGTGGAACGCCTGGCAAAATATTCTAAATGCTTTGCTCATTGTTCTTTAGTTTCAGCTCAAATTCTCAAGAGCAACCTTGCAGCAATGGAACAACAAATTCTTCATCTGGAACGTGACATCGAGAAATTTCCCCAGACAGAAAATCAACATGATAAGTTTGTGGAAAAGATGACGATATCCTTTATTTATTTAAGAATGTTGCTTATTTGTTAATCTCCTCGTTTGTCTGTTTCTCTGGCTACCTATCCATTTACTTTGTGGTTAATTCTAGACTTATTGGTCTATAACACTCTCTAGATGAACTCGTGTGTATGCTGTTTTTATATTAGTAGCATAAATTTTGTTTTGTGATGTTTTGAAACAGGTAGAGTAAGCAAGGGAACAATTAGATCATAAAAATTGCCATTTCTCAAAGAGGAATTTCATTTGAAAGCCCACAAGATATGCAAGGTAAGTCTTATGAGGCTTGATTAGACCTAAAACAAAACAAAACAAAACAAAGACTCTTATGTAACCAAGTGTTTAAAGGAGATGATCAACATTAGGTTTTTCTTTTCTGGTCTGAGATTTTTCTTTTCTTTTTGCATGTGGGCATGCATGTTCCCAGAGCATGCACACATGCATTTTATGAAATCAGATGTGCATTTTGAAGGGCAATCAGAGGATGACTAACATCAGCAGACTCAGAGGATTAGGAAGGATAAATGGTTGCATGGATAAGTACATAGGTGAATTGATCAGGAAGAGATATATCTAAGGATATTGTATTTTATATATATATGGAAGTATAGCATTAAACATTTCTTGCTAAATAAACATTTTTTGAAACTCTTATTTTACATTCCATATACCCATATAAATCACAGAAATGCATGAAAGGATAATTTGAGAAATAGCATTTAGCTTGAGTTGTTTAATGTTAAAGCTGGTGTCTAAAGATAAACTACATTAGAGATGATTTTTGGGGGGTTTTCAAATGTTAGCGCCATAACCTCCTCTTCTAGGTTTAAATAAATATCTCAAACTGCAGATTGATTCGCCATTTTATATCTCTAGAGGAAATAAATACTGTAAATTCTTTATCTGATAATAAGTAAATTCCTTCAACAACTATATGGGAGTCACCTTGTTTCAAGGTTAAACCTATTGCCTTTTTCTTTTCTTATTTGCTTTCCCCTCTCCCCAACTTAGAAGTTATGGTGCTGAACCCAAATTGATTAAGAATGATAATTTGATAATTTAGATTTATGGTAAAAATTCTTTTTCACTCTCAGTGTTTTGGTTCATAAAGTAATTCTTTGTTTTGCATAGACTTTGGTGATGTTGAGTACTTTCATAAATAGGAATATTGAACTACATACCTACCCACATTGATATACTTAGCACAAAGGTTTCATTTTAATGCTGATTAGGTGTTTTGTTTTGTTTTTCCATTCAAACATGATACATTGTCCAGTGGCTGGAAACAAAACCTTCTTTCTTCACCTTTTGATTTTGGTTCTTGTTTCATATATTTTAATTCCTGATCCCCTCATTCTTTTGAACATTTTCTTCTATAGTTGACTTAGGGCCACACAACAGCTTGCAACCCTGAGTCTTTGTTGCTCATTTAGAAATAGAAAGATAATTTCAAACCCTCATGAACTTGGCCTGGACTCCTTATTTTATTTCTCTCTTTATGCAGGTAATTAAGCACTTTAAAATGAAAATCCAGAGCCTTCTGTATCTGTATGTTACAGATGAATGGCTAGTCTTCATTTAAATGGCACTAAAGTGTGACTGTTTGTCCACAAGGGGATTGAAAGCTATATTAAAATGTATGGGACTGTTACTTTGCATATCTTATTTAAAAAACAAAATTAAATGTACAGCAATTTATTTCACAGAAAAAGAATATTGGTTTGAGTTGGATAAAAACTATAAATTAATATACTATAGCAAGAAAAATATTGCTCAAGTTTTTTTTTTTTTGTTTTGGAAGACTTCTTGGGCACCCATTGAGAGTTTTGACCTTTCTAAAAGAGACAAAAATGTGTAATCACCATGTATATGTTCTGTGAGTTCCAATGCCTACTTAATATTTTTTCTACCCTTCTGGCCATCCAAGAAGAGAAGAAAATTTTGATTATGAGATACATGATCCAATTTTACAATTAGAACCATGTTTCCATCCATTTCTAGTATAGGATTCTTTGTACTAGCTGATCTTTCCAATGTTTTTATCCTCTTAAAGATTGTTTTGCTTCAGGCACTGGCCCTATGAATTGAATAACTACAGGCATAGGCATGAGAGGAGCTTGTCCTGAAAGTAACCTTACCTACTGAAACAGTAATATCTCTATCAGAACTGTGAGCTCAAAACCTGAATATTGTTCCAATGCCTTTGGGCTGCTAAAACAGCTAGAGGGCTGTAGTTAGCAGCAATGGCATGAGAGCTGCTGAGTGACTGTATATGCAGGTTGAACCATCACCAAATCCCCATCGTGGGCCATTTCCAATGGCACCTTATCTTCCCCTTTAGTCTTTCACTGTACCCAGTGAAGGCTTGCAGTATGCTAGTCTTTGCCAAACCATGAAAATATAGCAGTGCACACATAGAAAACTTGACCTTGAGCTGCAGTCTGGCATTTACATGTTTTATTTTTTTAATTACCATATGCCCATCACAATGCATACCACCTTGCATAAGCACTCATGTGTAAGCACTCATGTGTGCCAAAACATAGAACACTATAGCCGGACACCAAGTCCAAGTCTCTGATGGTAATTAGCACATAAAAAAGGTATTGCCAAGCATTGGTAGTCTCTGCTTATAGTTATAAAAAATTTCATCATGTAAATCTTCTCATTAACTTGAGTAACATGAGATTATCTTTTTAGAGCATGCCTGGAAAATAGTATAATCAATTATAGAAATGGCGATTATGCATAGCATTTAAAATAATGGAAAAAAAAACCAATACTGGGCAAAAGAGGAAAAGTAGAGCTCTCTCATGAATATAGCTGCCTGGCTATTCCCAGCATCCTAAAGTCAATTATTTTAGAAGGAAACTCATCCCCTTTGTCTTTATTTTCCTATCTACAATTGGTTGTTTATTCTTATTCTGAAAAAAAAAAAATGGACCGTGTAAGGGAGAAAAGATTTATTTCCTCATCCATTGCAAGGTGCATGGCTGAGGCCTCTTTAAAGACATATCAACCAAAGAAAAGCACACAAATTGATTTAGTAAAAGTTTATGTGGCATGGGAGCCTTCATCTAGGAGGATCCAAGGAAATAAGGAAAAACTGTCTTATCGATAGTTGTGATTTGAATAGAAACAGGTATGATCTCCTGGCAATAAACTGGTGGAGCAGGGAATAGATAATTTAGCACAATGTGTTTGTTTGGATATTTCTTGTCTTCTCTTTGTGATATTGTTTCCCTCTGAATATTAGAGAAGGAAGCCCGCCGCATGACATAGGAGGAAGGGGGAAGAATGTCAGAGAAAGACCTTCCTCAGTTGTTTGGTCTACTTCTGGGAAGAAGAATCGAGGGAAATTCTAGTTTCTGTGACCTCCTTTAGGAGAAAAGGGATGGGGGTTAAAGAGACCTTTCTGCCTCTGTGGTTTGCCTCAATTTCCGTCAACTTAAAACAGTATGCCAAGTGCTATGGTTTGAATGCTTGTGCCTGCTCTAAAATTCATGTTGAAATGTAGTCTCCAGTTTAACAGTATAAAGGGGTGGGGCCTGTAGGAGGTGATTAGGCCTGGGGGCTTTGCCTTTCCACATAAAACCTAGAGAGGAAAAATTCCAGTTCCCCCTTGGCCCCTTCTGACATGTGGAGATGAAACAAGAAGACATAAGTCATTCCTAGGAGACGCTGATTGTGCTAGTGCCTTAATCCTGAACTTTTCAGCCTCCAAGACTGTGAAACATCCCTATTACTTACCACTGACCCTTTCTAAGGTATTTTGTTCTAATAACATTGAACAAACACACCAAGGTACCCTGTTTGGAAGTAGCATTTCCTGCACCCCATGAAAGTGAAGAACAAAATAGAGTCAATTTTATAAGGCTACAAAACAGGAGACAAATGGGAAAATAAATCCTAGGAGGAAGGTTCTAGAATTAAAGGGAATAATCTACAACGGACATGATAATACTAAATATATTAAAACACACATTGTTCAAATCTCTTGATAATCCTGCATTCTGTGACCATTGCCTTTAATTCCTGTATTTGGCAGGCTGAGATAGGAGGATCTCAAGTTTTTTTGGTTTTTTTTTTTTTAATGGGTGCATTGTAACTATACATCATAGTAAGGTTCAGAGTAACAAAAACAGTCTTAAGTCCCTCCCCTCTCCCCATAAATAATAGTTACATTGACACATCTAACTTCATGTATCTTTTTTTTTTTTTTTCAGTCCTGGGGATTGAACCCAGGGGCATTCTACCTCCGAGCTACACCCCTAGCCCTATTTTTTATTCTTTATTTTGAAACAGGGTCTCACTAAGTTGCGGAGTGCCTCACTAGGTAGCTGAGGCTGGCCGCAAACCCCGATCCTCCGGTCTCAGCCTCCCAAATGCTGGGATTACAAGCGTGCGCCACCACGCCTGGCTCATCTCTTGCCACTTTTTAAAGATGGGCTTTGCCTTGGCGTAGGACACATCCCATCATTTCAGAGGGTGGGTGAGGAAATAAAGATTTTCCCCCAGACATTCAGGCAAAAGTTTTGTTTTTGTTTTGTTTTTCCTGCTCTCCCCACTTTGGGCTTAAATGTTAACGTTGTGGGCCGCAGGCATGACGGGCAGTGAGCAGGGTAGGGACTGGTGGGGAAGTGTTCCAAGCCTCCTGTGTTAGCTGGCAGGCTTCTGAAGGTATCTCTGTGGCCCACAGAGAAGAGGCTGGAGAAGGTAGCAGGGAGCTGCTGCATCAGCTACTACAGTCTTAGAGTTGGTATCTCTTTTGACTTTAAAATTGTTCCTATGCAGCTTATTTTATTGTTGAATCAAATAAACAAGAAGGTTTTTCCATGCAAACAAGCAAACAAACAAAACAGAAAAAGCAACTCTAAAGATCATATGGAAAAACAAAATACCCAGAATAGCCAAAGAAATTCTTAACAACAAAAACCATACTGGAGGCATCACAATACCTGACTTCAAATTATACTAATGCTATAGTAAGAAAAACAACATAGTATTGGCACAAAGACAGACACATAGGCCAGTGGGGCAAAATCGAAGACATAGAGACGAACCCTTGCACCTCTAGCCACTTGTCTTTGACACGGGAGCCAAAACCACTTGCTGGAGAAAAGACAGCCTTTCCAACAAATATATGGTGCTGGGAAAACTGGTTAACCATATGTAAAAAAATGGAACTAAACCCCAACCTCTCAACCAGCACAAGATCCAACTCAAAAAGGATAAAAAGATCTGGAAATTAGACCAGTGACCTTGTAACTACTGTAAGAAGAGGGCATAGGACCAACACTCCGACACACCGGCATCAGTAGAGAGCTCCTCAGTAAGACCCCCAAAGCTTAGGAAATAAGAACAAAAATCAAGAACCTAAAGAGAAGCCGGGCGTGGTGGTGCACGCTTCTAATTCTAGCATTTGGGAGGCTGAGACCGGAGGATCCGGGTTCGCGGCCAGCCTCAGCTACCTAGTGAGGTCCTCCGCAACTTAGTGAGACCCTGTTTCAAAATCAAGAATAAAAAATAGGGCTGGGGGTGTAGCTCAGAGGTAGAATGCCCCTGAGTTCAATCCCCAGTACTGAAAAAAAAAAAAAAAAAAGTGGCAAGAGAGAGTTTGCACACCCCACAGGGCCGGTTCGCAGTATGGTGTCTGCGGCCAGGATTTATCCCTCTGGTACCTATTTCTGCTATCAGTTTGCCCTGGACAAATAATAAAACTTAGAGGTTTAACTTAGTCATTATGACTAACACCAGACATGTTGCCTATGTTAGCTTTCCCTGATTCTGCATTTACTTATCTTAAAAAAAAAAAAAAATAGACTCAACCGAGTCATGTATTCTATACTTAAAGCATTTTGCTGACCAGGCACGAGAGCTGATGGACAGTATTAAGCAAGAATCATAAAAAAATACTAACAACCCTCCCAACCCACCCTACTATGCCTACCATGCCCGTTTGTAACATCCCTTTACCTGCCCACCCTCACCTGAATTGACTTTAGGGGTTAAGGGGAAAAAAAGAAAAGAAAATCTTACCACCCTAAAAACAAGAAAAGCCTCATTAAATGTGAAAAAAAATCTTCTTCTAATAAAGGACAACTACACAAACTGCTAGAAACATAAAGAACTACTACAGAGCTGGTTATTTGTGTCTGGGGTGATGATGGCTTCTTAGAACGAATTAGGACATATTCCATCTTTTTCAATTTCATGAAATAATTTCAAAAGCACAGGGCTTAGTTCTTCTTTGAAGGTCTTCTAGAATTCAGCTGAGACTCCATCGGGACCTTGGCTTTTCTTTGTTGGGAGGCTTTTTATTTTTTTTACTACTTCAATCTCATTGCTTGATATTGACCTGTTTAGATTTTTTTATGTCCTCTTGGTTCAAATTAGGAATGTTGTATGAATGTATAAATTTTCCCATTTCTTATAGATTTTCCAATTTGTTGGAATATATGATTTTAAAAGTAGCTCCTGATGATTCTCTTGATTTTTGTTGTATCTGTGGCGGCAACTCCCTTCTCATCTCTTATTTCATTAAATTGGGTTATTTCTCTCTTTTGGCTAAGTTAGCTTGTTACTTTTCTCACAAACCCAACTTTTCATTTAATTTATTTTTTGCGTTGTTTTTTATTCTCTATTTCGTGATCTCAAGTTTGAGGCCAGTCTTAGAAACTAAGAAAGACCTTGTTTGAAAATAAAAATAAAAAATGGCTTGGAGTATAGCTTGGAGGAATAATGCTCCTGGGTTCAATCCTCATCTCCCCCACCCCGAAAAAAAAAGAATCTTGATAACTCTGTGTGGGAATTAATGCTATTATCCTGTTTTTCTTTAAATAAAATAACATTCTTGGTACAAAGACTCCCAATGTAAAATGAGCCTACGTGAAAGAGATCAGAATACCTATATTAGCCTACTGTTGAATATCTCATATAACTTATTGGATACCTTATTGCAAAAACACTGCCAATACAGTACTCTGTAGAATATTGGTTGTTTATCCTCCTACTTGCTTGGCTGGAGCAGGGTCTGGTCACAGCTGCATAGCATTTCAAGAGGGCATATTATCAAATTTTGCTAGCCCAGGAAAAGATTTTTAAAATCTCAAAATACAATTTATGCTGAACATGTGTTAGTGTACACACATTGGCTCCATAATAAATTGGAAAATCATAAATAAAAATATAAATCATAGATTTCTGTATTCTTTATGCTAATATGCTTATCACAATCCTAGCACTGGAATACTTTAGTTCAATTTTGTGCATTGAATTAAAATAACACCTTTACTAGTTTTTTAGTAAACATTGTTGATAATTGCCACTCATTTGTTCAATGCCTTCTGCATATAGAATACTGTCCAATTTTACCTACATGAGCTTCTTTTTTTTTCAGATTTACTTATTTTCTTTAAAATATTAATGGCTAATGGCAGGCATAGGAGGAAAAAAATCAATCCACTTCAGTTAAGGCAAGAAAAAAAGAAAAAAATCTGAGAGTGTTTCCCAGTACCATGTGGTCAGCCAGTATTTACTTAGTCGGCCATTTTGAAAAAACCCACCTACGTGAACTTCTAAAAATATTCCCATTTACCAAAAGAGGAATATTTTCCATATCCGTTGATAAAATTGATGAGTTTTCCCTGTGTCTTGTTGTGAGCTAGTTTTGTATCCAGATAATATCAGTAACTCACACAGTTATTTGACATAGGCCCAATGTTCTTAATGTCTTCATGTCAAAGGCTTACTTGTCTTTAATCTTTTAAAGTTACTGGAAGTCTGCAGTCTTCTACTGTGGCATCTCCTGTGAATATTTGGGGGATAGGGTTCAGAATTACATCTGGTTTCTGCTTTTTGAAAATAACTCATGCTTGAGAGTGGCAAGAAGAGCACCATGAATAGGCTCTTGGCCAATCTTAGGTATTCCCTTTGACTTGACCTTGTATGTGATAGTGAAATAATATGTGACATTGCACCTTTTGTCTCCAGGGGTAGTTGAGGAACTGAATTTTTTTTTTTGGGGGGGGCGTAGGGGAGAAAAAGTACTATCTTTTCCTTGCCCATCACAAGGTGATGGCTGATATTCCTACAACAAAGGATAGATTAACAAAAGAATATACATTGTATTTAACCATCATTTTATGGGATGAAGACTCCAAAGAATGCTATTTCTATGCTAGTCTGAGGGGAAGAAGTGCAGAGTTGTGGAGAAACCTGATTGGGCAAAAAGTGGTACTATATAATGTCAGTAAACTGGGGTACCTTACTTGGCAAGCTTCTTCCATGTGTCTCTGTATGATTTTTCTTCCACTACCCCCTCCCCCCCATGGGGCAGGTCATCCACCTGTAACCTTACTTAGAGTCTTCAGTAGATAAAGAAGGAGCACAGAGAGTAACCTTCCTAGGTTATATAGCTTGACTAGAGGAGAATTCTAATTTCTGTGTTCCACCTCTAGCTTCTAGGAATAGGGCAGAAGAAGGTCAAAGAGATGTTTTGCTTCTGTGGCATTCCTAGTCTTCTTCAGTTGAAAATACTTAGCATGCAAAAACACAATACTTTGGAATATTGTGTTCCGAGGCCTAACACTTTTTCTATAATATTCATCCCTCTCTCTCTCTCTCTCTCTCTCTCTCTCTCTCTCTCTCTCTCTCTCTCATCATTGTTTTATTTACTAGGCCTTGCTTTTTCAGACAGGAAAGAAATCCATTCTTAAATGAGAGCTTCTTAGACTTTCAGATATGTGTTCTGGTCCATCCTTAACATTAAACTGTCTGGGGCGGGGGGGTGGGGGAAGCAAATTAACCACAGTGTTGACCTTTCTGCTTATATCCTGTTGACAAATTTCTTACCACATTTACTCACAGAGATTTTGTCAATGGCAGGGCTGTCTATTGCCCCAAATCAGCTTAGCTTTTTGATTGACTGCTGGCTAAATCATTTCCCCTACTGGAGGACAGGGAGAGACTGAGTGGCAGCAGGAGCACCATTAACACATTGACAAGAAGAGCTGACAGAATGCTAATGACATTAACACCCTGTCAACTAACTATCAACACCTGGGATTTCCTCCTAGTGTGAGAGAGAGAGTCACTTGAAGTAGTTACAAATCAAGTAACTGAGCAAGTACATTGGCCTTTCCAGACAATTTGAAACATACTTGGGAGTCTCCAGCACATTGTCATCCTGTTCATTTTTATTCCACTATTTATTTAGCACTGAGGATTTAATCCAGGGGCATTTTACCTCTGAGCTATACCCCTCCAGCTCTTTTTAATTTTTTTAAAATTTGAAAAAGGATCTCAGTAAATTGCTGAGACTGACCTCAAACCTGAGATCCTCCTGTCTCAGCCTCTCAAGAGTATACTGCGATTACAGGCCTGGACCACTGTGACAGGCTCCACTATTCTATAATAAGGAAATCATTTAAAATAGATGAAAAAACTCATACTATTCAGCCACAACACTTTTCACCTTTGAGAACCTGTCAATAATAGATTTTGGTAAGATTATAATTCATATTTTGTAAAGTAAACGTCATATAACATTGACAGTAGAAAAAAACCCTTTTTGTTGTTGTTATGTGAATGTAGTAACCTAGACCATTTTCTGGCGTCTAAAGAAAAACTGAGAATTTGAGACTAGACTAGAGGGAAGTTTTATACTTCCGGTTCTCTATCCTAGCAATCTAATGTCTGCTGGTCACAAACTCAGAAAATTAAGAAGTTCAAAGTAAGATTTTTTGATAATATGGCTCAGATAGGGCAGCATATAGGAAAGGGAAAATAAATGGGCCATGGTCACTAACAGAGATAATACCTACCTTGAAAACCAAAGTGCTTTCAAAAGCTGTTACATAACCTGGATTGGGAAGTACATCCCACAGAAAAACCAATGCCTGAGAGATGAGTGTTTTTGGTCATAGCAGTTGGTAGGTGTCTTTAGCCTTAAATGAAGGGAGAGAGAGAGACAGACAGAGAGACAGAGAGACAGAGAGAGAGAGAGAGAGAGAGAGAGAGAGAGAGACTAAGCAAGTCTAAGTCAAGTTTACCCTTTATCATAATTCAGATAGACATTTCTCAAATGATCACTATGTCTACATGGAGAGTACATCAACAGGGATGCCAAGCATGTTCAGCCTGGCCCAGTCACTTCTTAGACATCTGCAAACCCAAGTGAAGAGTCTGTGTTTTCAAGAAAAGCAGCTTCAGGTCCCTAATGAGTAACCTGGGCAACTGTTATCATCATAACCCAAGCTTCAGAGGTATTTTCTGTGGAGAAGCTCCTGGGAGACTAATAATGTATTTCTCAGCTGTGTGACCTCCAACACTAATGGTTTTTAAGTCAACTAAGAGCGAGTGAGGCTCTGGAGGGTTTATTTAGGTTTTTCCCTTAGCAACAAAACCGCATGGGAAAATATTGCTGCTTTAAAAAGAAGGTTCTTAGCATTATTTGAGAGGCATAATCTTCCACTACAGTATTGAGATGTCTTACTTCAATTGGTTGTTCATTGACCTGAAATAGAAGGAGTAATCATTCATGATAAAAATCTTAATAACATATTAATAATAGACTAGTATCAACGAGAATCAGAGATAGGAGAAAGTTAAAGAGGTGAAGGCAAATGTTATTAAGGAACTGTTAACAATAGAAGAGAGACCTTGGTGTTTAACTGGGCCACCTTCTTAACACAGGGGCGAGTGGGGATTCTTAGCCTTGGAAGAGAGTGGAGGTAGGTGGGTGGGTTATCACTAAGGAGGGGTATCATACATGAGGGGGATTCTTGCTAATCCACCTTGCCAGGATTATTTCTAATGGCAGGATGGGTTGATGAGAAATGGAAGGTAGGGCATCAGAAATTTGGTCAGTTTTGGCAGATGGCAAATAGCAAGGGTGGAGGATCTTGCCTAAACTGACTCAGCAGAATTCTCACCAAAATTGGACTATTCCAGGCTAAGGACAGAGCCCAATAGTGAGGTCTAGTAAAAGAGAAGACTCGGAGGACCTTGATTAAAAAAAGTCTTCTTACTCTTTCATGAATACCATGTGCCAACCACTATGCTAGCAGGATATATACAGTACACACACACACACACACACACACACACACACACACACACACACACCACAGGCTGAGTATCCCTTATTGAAATATCCAGGACCAGAAATATTTCACATTTCTGAATTTTTTGGATTTGGGGACATTTTCGTATACACAATGAGAAATCTTGGTGGTGGGACCCAAATCTAGACATGAAATTCGCTTGTGTTTCATAAATACCTCATACATATAACCTGAAAGTAATCATATTCAATATTTTTAAAATCCTTGCATATTTACTGTGACCCATCAAATGAGGTCGGTATGGAATTTTCCACTTGTCCTATCATATAAATGCTCAAATGCTTCAAATTCTAGAGCAATTCAGATTTCAGATTTTCAGATTAGCCATGTGCGATGTGTGTGTGTGTGTGTGTGTGAAGCAATTCTGTGAGGTAGGTACTATTGTTAGCCTCATTTTAATTAACTTCATTTTGAATATGAGAAGGCTAAAAAGGATCAACCACGCACCTGAGATCACATAAGTAATAAGTCTGGATAGTGTGGGCCGCCATCCAAATCTACATCTTTTGGACTCCAAGCCTTGTGCTCCTAACCAGGGTATTATGTGCCTGTTCAGCTCAGAAAGGCTCATAAATCTGAGATGAATTCCTCATTTGTTCCCTGTGAAACTATTTTATTGCTTCCTTTCCAATCTTCCTCAAATGGGAAAAAAAAATGTTCTTTTTGAAAGGATTGTAAACTAATTTAAAAATTAGCTGCTCACTTACACCATCTCCTCCAGAAAGCCTTCCCTAATCATAGCAATCAAAATTAATTTCCCTGTCCCTTGTGTTCTCATAACATTTTAATACTTTGATTATCATACTTGCTCATTTGCCTATACTCTGTTTATGTGCAGGCCTGTTTTGCACACTGGGTTATAAACTCTTTTGAGATATATATTCTTATTAATCTTTGAGTACTCTGCAAAAAGCCTAGTACAATGCTTTGTAGACAGTTAAGTACTTAATAAATGTTTACTTAAATAGGTTAGAGTTTATTGTATAATGATATTAAACTTAGCACTTTGGAAAGCAAATAGAGAATATTAGCTTGTCATTCTGGCATGACCTTAGTTTGACAAAAGAAAGGAGTGTAACATGCTTCAAATGTTAGTCCTTTATCATGTTTTGACTTCAAATACAGGTATTGAAATTTATCTCTTAGCAAACCCTTACATAGAAATCACATTCTAAAAAGCTGTATGAATGGAGCATATGTTTTTTAGGATCTGTTAGCACAAAAATCTTCTATTTGGAGAGTCTTGCTTATTCGAAATTCAGTCTGAAATTACATAGACTGTAAGTACATTTTTCAAACATTGCTCATGGAATTCATAGACAGTTGGTACATGATGGTGATGGTAAGGAGAAAATATATTGCCTGGTTAAAGGGTGCATAAACCCTTTAGGGACACAGGAGACTCATCTAGGAAATCCTCTTTTTCAGAACATAAAATGGGACTTAATTTGTCTGAAAGAGTTAATGTACCCTCAACTTGACAGATTCTCATCATTCTCACCAGAAGCGAAGTTTTAAAAGATTCAAAACTGTTCTGTGGAATGTGTTCATATGGAGTAGAAATAAAACAAAAGGAATCTTAAAAATTAATTACCCAATATGGTTATGGTTATTTTTATATGTATATGCACTTATACTAGGGAACATATAACATAAACATATAACAGATCTATTCATAAATGTAAAGATAAAGTCATTTGTGATATTTATAACATCATAAATTAGATAAAGTAATGAATTTATGAATTTGTTTCATTTTGCTTTGACTCGAAATTTACTAAAACTATTTTCAGGTATGAGGGACATATGTGTCATGTTAAACAAGTGTAATTATAGATAATGATAGTAATGTGAATAAAACGCTTTAGTATCCTGGTGTGTTATCACTTGCCTGTAATGCCAGTACTTGGGAGGCTGAGGCAGGAGGATCACAGGTTCCAGGACAGTCTCAGCAAAGTAGCAAGACCCTGTTTCAAAATAAGAAAATAAAAGTTCTGGGAGTGCAACTCGGAGGTTCATTCCCCAGTACCAAAAACAAGTAAAACTCTTTAAATATACTCTATACTCTTCCAATAAAGTCTTTAGTGATATAATACTTACATAATGTATAAAAATGTATGAGTATCTTTTTCTATAGCAGTCTGCAAATATCTAGTTCAAATCTATTTCAGATAAAGCTTATGAAAAGTACAGCAAATAAACTTAGCTTTCTTAAGGAACATATGTTTTTCTTTACAGTTTTAACCTTTAGGATAATAGACAATAAATTGAAAAATGAAAAAATGCAAGAAAGCAAGTCAGTATATTTAGTAATCATGTAATGATGTTCCTTTGTGTTGCAAAGATAGGATGATAACTTATTAAGTTGTCCCAACTCATTAGTGAAGTTAGAAATGGAAAAAAATATATGACTAGCATTACTGAAAATTATCCAATTGAATTTTGATGATAGCAGTTTATATATACCTCATCAGACATACATTTAGAGCTATAATGAACTTGAGAGGATTACATCTCAGCTACTCATTTAAGGCTAAGGGGCTCACTAATGGTGAGAATGGAAAATCAATGTAAAATAAAAAAAGAATTATAGACAAGCTTTCCAGAGGTCATCAGCGAGGAGAATGAGACCTAGTCATCAATTGATGTTGTCTGAGTAGAGAAAAGGCATTTGTAACTGAGATAATAATGGGTCAGGGGTGAAGATATCAACCCCTCTTTTCTTATCAAAACCAAATATATATATATAATGGTCTTCATATATATATATATATATATATATATATATATATATATATATATAATGGTCTTCATATATATATATATATATATATATATATATATATAATGGTCTTCTCATATCTGCTAATCCATTGCCAGATTTATGCACAGCAAATCTGTTTAGTTGTGGATATCTAGATTCCTGTATCATGGGCCTCAGAAACTAAAGCAGTCTCATTTCATTTTGCATACAATTGCAAAATGCTGTATCTACATTATTTGCCCCATATATTAAAAAGTTCTTTCAAACTTTGATGTTCTTACAAATGCAAAGTCTTTTTCTTAATCCATCTGAATGAAAATACATTTGGACTGGGTAGCAATAGACCTAAGATCTAACCTTGGTCTTTTTGATTGTAGAAAAGGTATTCTGTTTACTCTTTTGTAAAAGTGAAACACTGTTTGATTTGCCTACCTCACATATCTGTTGCTATTAGGATTAGGTGTGATGCCTTTTAACATGCATTGAAAGATGGAAAAAATTATTTAAAGTGTCATTTATCATTCTGCCCTAAATCTCACGAAGGGGAAATAAATTATTTCCCCAAAGGAAAATGTTCTGATTCTGTCCAATTTCATTTTATCTAAGTTTTTTAAATCTAAGTTTTGAGTTTCATTTTTGTTTTTAGACTTATAGAGAAAAGGCACATTCTTCACAATTTCATAAATACCTATGGAAGAAGCAGGATACATATATTTCATTATTCAAGAGATATCCCAGATGTTTACTGTTAAAGGAATTTCTACTCTTTTCACTTTGGTAGGAAAGAGGAAGAGATAACAAATGGAACTTGAAGATTTGTGCATATTCCATGAAAGATGATATTCTAATTTCTATGGTACCTATAAAATAAGATTAAGATATGTTTTCTATTTTTAGGAAAGAATAGTCAAGGAGGTAAGAGTGACAGAAGACATCAACAAACAATACCAAATGATCTACTTGTTAAATGAATGTAGTGCAGGCCAACAATGTAATAGCCATTTTCAGTATTCCTTCCCATATTTTTGGTTGGTGAGATAGAATTCTGGCTTTGGCTCCAATTGGCAATTAATACTGCAACTTTATTATTTATTGGAAATGCATCTTCAAACCAACCAAGAGGACCAAATGAAAAGTTATGTATGGCTGGGTGTGGTGGCGCACACTTGTAATCCCAGCATTTGGGAGGCTGAGACCAGGGGATCCAGGTTCTCGGCCAGCCTCAGCTACCTAGTGAGGCACTCCGCAACTTAGTGAGACCTGGTTTCAAAATAAAGAATAAAAAATAGGGCTGGGGGTGTAGCTCGAAGGTAGCACACCCTTGAGTACCACAAAAAAAAAAAAGAAGAAGAAGAAAAGTTATGTATGGAAATGCATTCCAAAGCCAAATCGAAATGACTTGTAGATTATTTTTTGCTTTGAACTAACCATCTCCCTTAGCACAGATCATTAAAAACTGGGTGTACCAACAATTGCTCTAGGTTCACAAATATGTTTCTTTGCATATTTAAGTAGTCAATCAGCACATATTTAGGAAGCAGCTACTGCAGTCTCCAATGTTATGCTAGGTGCCATGGAACTGAAGCATAAATATGAAGTGCAAAGTAATCTCTTGGCTGTAAAGGAACATTGCATTTATTTAAGAGCACACATATGGGAAATATGAGTCTCAAAGAATGGTGTTTAATTAAACTTAATTGATATAAATGCATCAAGAGTTAACCAGGCACTGGATGTTGTGCTTTGGAGCAGATTCATGGAGAAGATAACATTCAATTCTTGCTGAAGTATTCTTTGCATGTAAGAGGTTTACAATGCAGATGTTTACTGCACTGGCTTGGCAGTAATCATCTTTTGTATCCCCAGTGCCTGACACATAGTAGGGCTTAATATATGTCTGAAGAACGAATAGATGCATAATTTGCCCTGTGCTGACATTTTATTTCACGTCATTCTTTAAAAAAATAGGATTCTGTTTGACTTTGAAATTCATCTCATGTGTTTATTTAGACAAATGTAAACTCCCCACTAATTATGTCTGTATTAGATGAATATTAAAAATTATTTGGGGCCTAGGGGTGTAGTTCAGTGAATAGAATACTTTCCTAGCATACATGAGATTCTGGATTTGGATCCCAGTACACAAAACTAAGTGGGGCATTAATTAATTTTTAAAAATTGCATTCCAAGAATTCACTCAAAGTAGATTTGAAGAAATATTCAAGATTTAAGATTCACTATCAAGCCAGATCTGATGGCACATGCCTGTAATCCCAGTACTTGGAATGCTGAGATAGGAGAATGGCCAGCTTGAGGCCAGACTTTGTAATTTAAGGGGACTCTGTCTCAAAACACAAAACAAAACAAAAAAGGTTGAAGTTGTAGCTCAGTGGTATAATGTCCCTGGGTTCAATCTCCCATTACTACCAAAAAAAAAAAAAAAAAGGTAATAACTTGAAGTGATCAATATGAACATCATAAGCTTTTAAAATTTATAAACAGATTTCATTATTAAATTTTATTTTGTTCATTTGTTCCAAATTATGGGATTAAATAGTTTGAACTCACTGAGTGTGTTAAAAATAATTAATTGCTTATAAGCACTGAGATGCCATATGATGAGGCATATGTGTTAGGTCATATAACATATCTGCCTAAATATTCATACATCAGTACATAATTGACACAGAGATTTTTGCCTTATGCTCCATATTACACTTCCCTTTGCCCACACATCTATTTAGTCATTCTTGTGATGCCTGGATGTGCCTTGTGTACAAAGCATTAGGATTGTGAGACATTAAAAAAATGAATGAGACATGGAGCTTTCGTTTCAGAAGCATGCAAGTTAGGAAACAGAATCAATCGTAAACCCAAATAAGTGTAACCCAATATGGGGATGAGAAGTGCAATATACATGTTGGAAAATTGTTTCTATAAAATAAAGCAACCCAAGCGTGGTGGCGCACGCTTGTAATCCCAGTACTTGGGAGGCTGGGACCGGAGGATCCGGGTTCGCGGCCAGCCTCAGCTACCTAGTGAGGCACTCCGCAACTTAGTGAGACCCTGTTTTAAACTAAAGAATAAAAAATAGGGCTGGGGTTATAGCTCAGGGGTAGAATGCCCCTGAGATCAATCCCTAGTACCACAAAAAAAAAAAGAAGGAAAAGTGGTACATCCATAGTGTTTACATTCTGCATAGTGCTCACATACATAGTCTTAATCATTGAGAGCATGGCAAGAACATTTCTAACTGAAGACGTGGGGGAGGGGGTTGTGGAGAGTTACAGTCCAGACACTAGCAAAGACTTGGAGTCAATAAAGAATAAAAAAAAGTGTTGAGAGAGTAAGTTGATCTGGGTGGCTAGGAGTAGTGAGAGTTATTACTTAGGAAAGGGTGAAAATCAAGTTCCAAATGATCAAGAATACTGGTCTACAGAGCTCCAGTAATATTTGATGGCTTGTAAATTGCTAAAAAGCAAGGAATTCTTGATCTTCTCCCTAGTGCTTGCCTAAATGGGGTGATGGCTTTCATCTGTTCACTACTAATGCAAGTAAGTCAGAAGAGTTTCTGTATTAGAAAGGAACATGTACACATGTGTGTCAGATAGAGCCAATGGGGTTTCTTTACCTCAATACATTCAACTGCCCTATGGTTTGTATTTGTAATACAGTATGACAACTCACATTTTTTAGTGTTTTATCATTTAAACAGCTCTTTGATCCTATCATGTCTATTCTGAAATGTTCTGTAATGAAAATCATCATATTAAATGTGTGTTGGGAAAAAACCAGGGACATAGTGGTGCACACTTGTAATCTTAGTAGTTGGGAGGCTGAGACTGGAAGATCACAGGTTTAAGGACAACCTCAAAGGCACTCAGCAACCTAGTGAGATTCTATTTTCAAATAAGAAAGAAAAAAATCAGTCTGGGGATATACCTCGGAGTTAGAATGCCTCTGGGTTCAATTCCCAGTAGCCCCCCCCACCGCAAAAAAAATAATAAATTCTGCAGCATTAGGTACCAGCTGAGTGTCCTCTAATTCAACTCTAACATACCTTCCTGAAGAGCACTCCAGATCCCACAAGTTGAGAAATCAGTCCCAGCATTTGGGTGCCTTCTAAGAGAACCACCATCTGTTGTGCTGTCTGGACATTCTCTGTACCCTGCGGGGGGTTTATGAAGACTTCACTACATATGCAGGATTGATCCAACCCTTGACCACTGGGGATCAATTTAACTTCCTCCTCCATCCCTTCTTCTCCCATAGAGGTTGGGCAGAAAGTTTCAGCCCTCAAGTCCTGCCTTTGTATTTCCAATGACCTGTTGTCATCCAGGGGCTGCCAGCCATCAATCAACTAATAAAAGCAGAAGAAAAACTTTTTTTTTTTGCGGTACTGGGGATTGGACTCAAATGCATATAGAGAAAGACAAGAAAATGTATTGGAAAATTACATTAAGAAAATTAGCTTTATATTAGTTAACTTTTTTTTTTTTTTGCGGTACTGGGGATTGAACTCAGGGGCATTCTGAACTCAGGGGCATTCTACCTCCGAGTTAGACCCCCAGCCCTATTTTTTATTCTTTATTTGGAAACCGGGTCTCACTAAGTTGCGGAGGGCCTCACTGGGTAGCTGAGGCTGGCCGCGAACCCGGATCCTCCGGTCTCAACCTCCCAAATGCTGGGATTACAAGCGTGCACCACCACGCCCGGCTCAGAAAAACTTTTAAAAAAAGAAAAAGGCACTATGACTTTAGAAATTCCATGAGTTTTAGGAGTGATGCCAGGGAAAGGGGATGAAAACCAAATGTAATATCACGTTGCCTCTTAACCCCTCGATTTTTTGAGGTTTCATCCTCAGATATTTATTTATTGATCACTCATTATGTGCTAGGGCATTTCCAGTACAGTTTTGAACAACAACAAAAAAGATATAATGCTTACCCTCCTGGAGATTTTAATCTGCTGGAAGAGATATACTTTAAACAACAACATATGCAATATATGTGAAGCCAGTCAACCAGGGCTCTCCTAAGGTTAAGGCTTGAGCTGACAGCTGAAGGATGGATAAGAATTAATTTGGAGAAAAGCTTAAGATGAATCATTTCTTCATCCTCTTTGTCTACAGATGTTTAAAATATTTGTCAATTGGGTAACATGATGGTTATTTGGTCAGTTGCATTTCCAATACATGTAGGTTCTTGTCTGTGGTCTTACTGGATTTATACTCCTAGTAGAGTTTTAAAGTTGGAGAGTTAGAAATCTCTCAAAGGAAGCCGAATACCCAGGATATTTTATATTTCCCAAATTCTGTTAACTTTTCCCCAAAAGTTGTTTTAACTATTAGCGAGGGATTGAGTGTGGGTATTTTTGAAAAGCTATGTCAGATTCTGTGGAAAACCTAAAGCTCTACTAACCTTGTGGGAGCTGGAATTTTTCAGCTAAAGAGGTTCCAATAGATTTGGATATTTATCCAAACCGAACTTTCAAACCACCTGAGATTTTCCCATTACTGGTTTACATAGAGCTTAACTACAGTGGTTTCCTCTTTCAACATTTACTTTTTTATTTAAACAGCTTAATCTAGAGCTATAAAAACACTGGATCAGTCTTTTCAAATAAAAATGAAATGCAGCTGCAATGGGTTAGTCTTACAGAAGAAACCCTGCCGCCTGAAGGCAGTTTAGGTGTTAAAAAAGAGTGCTTTTTTAAATACCAAAAGATGTAGTTTTTTACTGCGAGGTCATATCTTTGAATTGTAAGTTCATAAAAACCTGGGAAATCCTTTGATTAGTGGTGGGTGGGATGTGTTCACGAGCAGGTATGTGCCTATGCATGTGTGTGAAATACCAAGAGTTATGAGATTGGCGTTATTAGTATGTTAATTACGGAAGATATCCATAATTGTATTAACGAAATCGTACTGCATATGGAGCATACTGCTTCACTGTTTAGTCTGCACATATTTTATATGTTGTTCAGGTTTTCATAACATGCCAAGATGTAGTTGGGCGTGGTGGCACACGCTTGTAATCCCAGTACTTGGGAGGCTGAGACAGGAGGATCACAGGTTCGCAGCCAGCCTCAGCTATTTAGTGAGGCCCTCTGCAACTTAGTGAGACCATTAATAAATAAATAAATAAATAAATAAATACTAAGATGTGAGATGTGCTTAGCTTAGTAATATTAATACTTAAAACTCTTTGGACTCATGATTTATTATTATTTATTTTCTCCTGTAATTCACTGTATTTAATGTTTTTGAGGGGGTACTGGGGATTGAACCCAGGGGTGTTCTATCTCTGAGCTAGATCCCCAGCCATCTTTTTTTGTTTTGTTTGAAACAAGGTCTCACTATGTTGCTGATGGTCTCACTCAGTTGCTGAGACTGGCCTAGAATCTGCACTCTTCCTGCTGCAGTCTCCCGAGTCCTGGGATTACAGGTGTACACCACCACGCCCTGCACATTTAAATCCTAATATTAACAGGGAAAAAACCTGTGTTTTAATACTCATTTCCTTTAGAAGAAATAGAAGTCCCTGCTCGTGCCTGTGTGTTGGAGAATTGGTCTTATGTTTTCTTCTAGTCGTTGCAAACGTTCTGGTCTAATTTCTGGGTCTTTAATCCACTTCCAGTTGTCTTTTATTCAGAATGAGATAAAGGGGTCTAGTTTCACTCTTCTACTTATGGATATCCAGTTTTGCCAACACCATTTGTTGAAAAGGCTGTCTTTCCCCCAACATATATTTTGGTGCCTTTGTCATAAATCAGCTGGTTGTAAGTGTGTAAATAGTGTATCCATATTCAATAAATTAGCTTAGAGACAGAAAGCCAGGGAAATTAAATAACACTTCAAATTATACAAATAAATACCTTTAAGTATAAAAGAATTATGTTAGGTGATCTTTAACCTTCTTTTCAGCTCTAAAATGTTCTTATATTCTTTTTTTTGGTACCTTGGATTGAACCTAAGGGCTTTCTACCTCTGAGCTATACTCCCACCACTATTTTATATTTTATTTTGAAAAAGGATCTCACTAAGGGTCTCCCTAATTTGCTGAGGCTAGCCTCGAACCTGTGATCCTCCTGTCTTAGCCCCTTAAGACCTGGGATTATAGGTGTGTATCACCATGCCCAACTGTTCTTATAGTCTTGATCCTTATGTAATGTATCCATTCTGGTTTTGCTCAAACATTAATCAATTCAGTGTTGAATCCATTTTCTGTCTGATTCATTTTACCAGTAATAAGATAATGCTATAACATTATTCCCACTGGTAACACTCATTCAACAAATACGTACTATTGTGCTAAGCCCTATTCTACCCCTAGTCTGCACTTCGAGCATATTCTAGTGTGGTCAATAGTCAAACAACAAGTATGTAGTATGCTAGCAGACAATGCTAAGTGATAAGAAAAACAAAGTTGAGTAAAATGGTTAACAGAGATTTGAGTAAAGTTCAGAGATGGTTAGTGTGCAAATGAGAAATGAACTTTCAATGCAAAGAGAAGAAGTAGTGCCAAGGTGCTAAGGTGCGAGCATGGGCATGCTTAAAGTAGGCCAGATGTAGTAAGAAGGCCGATGACAGGATGGCAGGAAGCCAGGCAGAGACAAGTGGACAAAGGAGAGTTGTGATTAGTAAAATGGGAAGTTAGAAAACTGAAAGAAGAGACTGCAAGTTGCAGAAATGAGGATACCTGGCTGAGAAAAAAAAGGAAGTTGCAGGGTGGTGAACAAGGTTTGGATTCAGATATTTTAAGTTTGTGATGCTTTTTAGACACCCAAGTAGAGGTGTAGATACTTTAGCCCATAGCATAAGGGAAAGATCCAGACTAGAGACTGAGACTGAGCCATCAGCATGCTGTTTGTGCTTGAAGCCATCACACTGGTTAAGGTTACACAGAAAGTATGTGTAGACAGAGAAAAGTAAAGTGCAAGGACTCAGGTCTGGGGCACCCCATCATTTAGAACTTCGGAAGATACCGAGAATTTTACCAAATATACCAAACTTAAAAGATACAGCCTGT
>PVLC010000327.1:122193-135853 GCA_004027655.1 Graphiurus murinus
AAAAAAAAAAAAAAAAAAAAAAAAAAAAAAAAAAAAAAAAAAAAAAAAAAGATACAGCCTGTGTAGTAGGAGGAAACCAGAACCCTCCTTTGGCCTAGAAGCCAAATAATGAAAATATTTGAAGAAATACCTTTTTCATTAGACTCATTTATACTACACATTGACTAATAAGGTATCATGTGTAAGACACTGAACGTAGATAGCAGAGATGAGCTAGTGACTTCAGAAACTTCGCAGTGTTTTATTGACAAAATGTAGACTCATATCATGCATTTCTTTGTTTCCTTTGCGATTTGTTTGGCTAGCACATACATTAGATTTTGTTGTTCCATCATAGCTGACTTTCCATTTCCAGATCAATTGAAATGTCCCCATTAAATTGTCAGTGAAATCACAAATAATTGCCTTAAGCCATTCATTGCACGTTTTTAGAACCCTGTGCATTAAAGGCTATGAAATTCTTTGAGCAAGTATTTGGTGAAATCTCAATTATCTGAGTTCTAGCAGCATATATCTGCTTACAAAATAATCAGGACTCCCCAACTTTGGGAGGATTCACTATTGGAATGCTGGAATCTTTTCAAAGAAATTGCTAGGCATTTTATTTTCTTTCCATCTGACTACTTTGTTCAATTTTTATTTAGCGTAAGTACTATAAAATCAAAATGCACATTAAATCTTGATTTCCTGAAAGTATAACATCTAAAATATTTGTAGAAGAACTTTGTCACAACAGATTTAAATGTCTGTATTTGCCTATGCCTTTGATATTGGCTTGTAATGTCTCTTTTCATCATGTAATAAATATTGGTGGAATGTGCAACTCTACCCAAATCATAAGAATTTCTCAATGATCAGTTGTCCAGAGCCATTATATGAACTGTTGAGTAGGATTTGTCAGAGTGTGGCATTTTAATCACACTATAACTATATACTCTTCTCAGCCTTTGTGTACAACATTCCAACTGTAAGTTAATCATACCCTAATGATCTGGGATAGTTATCAAATCCTGTGAAGTATTTTGGAGGTTTTGGTGTCGGTTGATGCAGTACTCTATGGTTAGGATGCTTCTGTTCTCCATTCCTGCGTAGGTCTGGAACTTGATTTCATCTGGGTCCATAACAGTGCCACACCTGGGCTCTGGAGGCCCAGGTGATTGTTTCCCCCTTGGGAGTGAACACATGGACATATGGCTATCTTAACTCCTTCAGCCATTCAACACCCATATGTGCCTCACAGAGATCCCCATTTACAGACACACTCACATACCATATGTCACACACTTCAGGGTAATATATTGAAGCGAAAGTGGCTGTTGATTTCCTATATGCACACACATATGTGCACATCCCTCTGAAGTGGTCAGACCACCTGGTCAAGTGGGTAATTAATTAGATCTTGCACCTATGAATTGTAGAGAAGTTCTATGACTTTGATGGCTTTTTCCTCATCCCCTCCTGCCCTTCAGGAATTTGGGGATAGTCAATCTTCTGTGTCTTCAGAAATGGCTTTACGATCTATTGTCTGTATATACCATCCCTGTTATTGTTATGGATTTCTGTGTTAGTCTACCATTATTTTTCTTCCAATTATCATCAGTCCAGATTAGTGCAGAGTAAGAATTTCAAAGCAGGAGGTGGCAGACAGTAGCGGGGATGGGAGACATAAAATACACTCCTCTCAGTTGGAAGCTGGGGCATTTCATAATCGAAGAGGAGTGGTACTTGAAGCAGATGACCCTGTCAATGGCATGAAGACTGCATACGAAAAGGTAAAGACCAAAAATAAGAATATCATGTAACAGTCAAATACAGATGGCCCCCAACTTATGATGGTTTGACTTTTTTTTTCCTTTACATAGCTACAAAAGCAATATATACTTAGTATAAACTCTACTTTGAATTTTAAATTTTCATCTATTCCTGGAGATGTGAAGCCCTGGGTATGACCCTCCAGCACCCAAAAGAAAAAGGTTTGGGCTGTAAAAGTAGCTCAGTGGTAGATAGAGTCTTTGTCTAGCATGTACAGGGCCCTGGGTTCAATTCCCCAGCGCTACAGGGGGAAAAAGGTAGTTTGATTCATTCTCATTGACCCTTTTGTTCATTTATCTAACACTGTTTGTTTGTCTAACAGCAATTTAGTTATAGTTCTTGCCCTGAAGGGGTTTAGGATATAAATAATATATTCTTTGATTTTAACAAGAGAATTCTATTCACATCTTGGAGAGAATATTGGCTATTTTTTGGTTTTGTACAAAATATTTTTTGTGGTAAAGATCTGTTTTCAGCATTTATTTTGATGATGGAGTTTGAAAGTGTTTCACTCACTCTCAGTTTGGACAGTGTTAATTTGATGAGCAGTTGCTGAAAATTAGTGAAATGACTGTCACCATCCTTATTGGACTGCTGCCAGGACATCTGGCAAGATGTCCAACATAAAGCTGCTATGTTCCCTCCTTCCAAATTAATGATTCTTTGGTGCTGAGAAATTCTGTAACTTCTCTACTTATGTAATTCTCTGCCGTGATCTAATTTATAGAGTGGAATGAAATACAGAACACAAAGCCTTTAATTGTGGAAAAGCATCTCACATTTCAATGTGTGTGTGTGTGTGTGTGTGTGTGTGTGTTTCAGTAAAGTTTTAAAAAAAACTATGATTATAAATGTAGTTTTTATTTTTACCATTTCTAGTAATTCCTTAGCCATCACAAGTTTTTAATTGCCAGATCTATTTTGGTTTTACCTTTAAAGAAAAATTACTGCACTTTGCTGCATCTGTCAAAAATGACGGGCTAATTCTTTAAGCCAAAACAGAGTATATGAAATGTGATTTTTGTTGATTTTCTGAAGTATAGCAGAACTTATTTTTTGACACATCCTTTACCGTGGTTAAGATTCCATGGCATAAAACAGACTGCTTATTTTAAGGTTGCAAAGTATAGCTAATCTACAAGAATAAGCTTTCCAATATCTGCTCTCAAACCAAGAAATTATGTGTTTCACCGGAAACATGCACATATAAAAGAATTGATTTTCTCACACAGGATGCTGCCACTTGGACTGTGCATAGCGTTGATTTGTAATATAAATTAACTCGCCAATTATCGATTGTTCCATCTGACTTTGTACACATCAAGAATATGCAGATTTTCCGAGTTATCAATAATAACAATGCTGTGTATGAAATGTAATGGGGTGCGTCAGCTGGATCCGAGTTAAACATTGCAGTAAATGTTGCTCAGCTTTGCCATCTGTCACATATTCTTTCTGCATAATATTTAATCCATTAAATGTATCTTTTTTCTTTTAAAAATTAACATACTGTGGCTACAGTGAAAACCCTGTAAGAACTAATCTCTGACCACTGACTTTTCACATGTCCTTAGTTTTACTGTATGTTGTTGGGGGTTTTTGGTGTTATTTGTTTGCTTTTTGTCTTTATGCCCTCATTTAGATGAATAATGACAACCCTTAGAAGAATATTCTAAGCTCCCATTTGCACTGCTAAAAAATAGGAATTCCCATTGACTTCTTAACTTCTCAGGCAAGAAATAAATTTGACCATGAGATCTTATTTTCTGCAACTTCTTGTCCTCAGAATCAGTGATGGAAGGAACTAAGGACTTGATTTCACCAAATGGAATGGAAAACTCCTGTCATGGCATGTCAATTCCTGCTTAGTGCATATGATATATATTAGGCAATTATATATTATTCACTTAGTGAATATTATATATATTAGGCACCTAGGACATATATTAGGCACTTTCCATATGTAAAGGACACTTGGACCCCATTGGTTCCTTGTGTAGAATATTACTCATGTGACTTATAAGATTGAATGGACCAGCACACTGCCCTACTTTGACCTCCTTCACTAGTTGACTCACCTGGGAAGGGTCTGCTTAAAAATGCCCTCCTCCTGCTAATAGGAAAATGAAGCCTTTCCTCCCTGCTGGCTCACTCCTTTCAGGCCACTAAACGAAAGGCACTTACTTGGGTGTCATTGATAGCCATTTACCAAATGAACTATTGTGGCCTGAAAAAGTTAAGTACCATTGGACCTGGCAGTTTACCATAGTCAGAGAGTTACGGCAGAAAATATGCATGTTCTGATTTCTGGCCAATTTGTTTTTCCAGTGTTGCTCTTGGCAGCTCCCTGTGTTGTGAGGGGCCCACTCTTTCACTCTTTTCCTCTGCCTCTTGCTATTAATTCATAAAATGAAACAAATTACTGACCCTTGAATTGTGCCATTACATATGCTTGAGTAATTTCATTTCATTTACAAAGAATTTTATTTCTCGTATTTAGTGTTTATGTTCTACCTACTTCCAAAACGATGTGTGCTGGCTTGGGTTTAAGTCGTTCCAATTCACATGAATTATTTTGCCAAGAATTAATTATTCTTCCTATCCTGAAGAAGACTTATGTCACCACATATTATTTCACATTTACTGTGCTGCAGTTAAGTGTTGATTATTATGCCATTTCTCTGATCACCTAAAATCACTTTATTAACAAGACATCATGCCTTAAGTTTAATATAACTTCCTTTGAGGCAGTATGCTATACTGCAAAAGAACATGCAACTTAGCTTAATGTTATATGGCTAGTTCTACCAATTCTTTGATCTTTGATCAAATGGTGAAAGTCATTCACCATTTGCCTTATAGTCAGTTTAAATGAAAGAGTTAATGCTGATCTACAAGATGATAATAGTGAAGCAAATATGTATTACATATAAAATGTTTGTGAAGTCCCATGTTTTACCTGTTGTTAACACTACATAGGTCAACTGTCGTTGAATTGAATTGATCAAGCAACTCTCATGTATTTGAGCACTGTTCAGACAAATAGGGGACAGAGATGACAAAATAGAGTCCCTGTTTCAGAGAGTCCATAGTGCTGTGGGAGTAAAGCCCAGTGCACAAACAATTCTGATACATTTTCTGATGGTATAAGTGGCATAAGCGAAGTATACAGAAGTGCCTTTGCTGACAGAAAGAGGAAGCAGTGAACTCTGACCCTGGAATTGGGGAATAGTAAAGTCATACAATAAAACAAAATAACATGTGAGAAATTTCCTCAATATTTACATAAAAAATAACAGATGTTACAGACATCTTTTTTAAAAAAATCAACATCTGAGACCACTGAAGAGTTTCTGTTAGTTGTTCTTTTCCTGGGTCTAGAGCACATTTTCCTATTTTGTATGGCTTATAATTTGGTTAAAATTGGACATTTTTTAGTTTGGTTGTTGTTGTTGTCTTGTTTGTTTATTTTTTGTAGCAACTCTATAGTTTCTAATTGTTTTTCCTCCAACGGGGGTGGGGGGAACTTTGGAGATACTAAGAAACAGTCTTATCGCCAATGTCACTTATTAATGATAACAAGCATTAATGTTGTATGTACTCGATGCCAGGCATTGTCCAAAATGTTTTGCAGTAGTCTTTTGCTCCTATTAATGACCACAATGGGGGTGATACTGTTCACTTCATCTTACATGATGAGAAAGTTGTGGTCCAGAGGAATTAGGTTGCCCGGGTTCACACACCTTAGTGGTAGAGCTGGAGTTTGAATGGAAGAAGTCAGGCTCTGGAGGTGGCACCCTTATCCTGGATGCTCTGCTCTTTCTCCATCACCCACTCACTCAGAAGTTGACACCTTTGCTTGAATTCGGTGCTAGAATCCCTTTTCTGACATCCTGACAAGTGGTCATTTTGATCTCTGTTTGAGTACTTACAGAAATGACAAGGACCTAACTAGCTCTTGCAACAGCCAGCTACATTTTCAGACAGCTGTAATTATTAGAGAGTTCTGAATTTGAGCCCAAATCGGCCTTTCCTGTAACATCCATTCATTGATCCAACGTCTGCTTTTTGACACCACTCAGACTAAAATTTCTTCCACGTGATAACTGTGAAAGTATTATAAAATATCCCTCATTGCCACCTGCTCAAATTCTTCATTGTCTTTCCCATTTGTTGGCCACCAAGATATAAAAAGAAAGTGGCATTTTAGAATAATTAGTAGATAGATTTCACTAATTCAGCGAGCACCTACTGTGTGCAAACTGTAGCAGGTGCTACCAATCGAAGGCAGAGTGACTAACACCAGACTCACATATACAAAGGATATGTTCTCCACTAAGTTATTTTGTTGTTATCCTAGCTGTGGCAATTATCATTTAAGACCCAAACTGATGAGTAGAACTATTGCCTGCACTTGTTTAGGTGAGGTTTTAAATAAGCAGTGGCTTGCTAGGCGCACCTGTATACATGCCGTGTTGACTCCACAGGATTACAAACCTCTGTGCAGAAACTGCTAATGAGGATTGTATTTCTCACACTACCTTAGTACCAGGCCTTATGCGGAGTAAAGGGACAATATAATTTTTGAATGGATGAATGATTGAAGGAGTTAGTGGAATACAGGATCTGTTAATGTTATGGGTCAGATCATTGTTCTTCTGAGGTTCGCATGTGGTCATAACAATAAGAAAGGTAGTTTTGCTTTGCCATTTGAATTTCTTTCAAGTTTTATTTGCCAAGATAAATAATAGAAGCAGAGAAGCAAATTTCCCCAGAAGAAGTGTCTCAATGAAGTGTTTGAAAGACAGCAAGGTAATTCAGCAGCCAGAAGTTTAGGGCTTCATAGTATTGATCCGTCCTCAATTCTGTTTGAAAAGAATTCACTGTTATTATCTGAGAAGCTTCTGTGCCACCACATGAGCCCCGTAGAGGCATTTTCCAGGTGACCATCCTGGGGTGCTCCTGTGGTGCCGATTGTTCTGGCTCATATTGTTATCATAGTGGAGAATGTAGCAAAACACTGAATCTCTGCCCTGAGCATCCAAATGACCTTTGTATAGAACATCACACAGTTCCACAGTCAAGTTCAGATCAGTTTACTGTTTATGATACATTGTGAGGACAACAGGATGTGTGTGCATATATTTTACTATATTTTAAGCCTGTGAAAATATATGTATTCTCATTGTGTATTCTCATGGGTCAGGGTAATAGAAAAATGACATGAGCCTATGTTCAAACCTACAAATGCCTATTTATGAACAAGTCATTATCTTTTCTGCTGTTTCATTTGGCATAACCATAACGTCATGCATTTATGCATGTTACCTTAGTAATAATTAGCTATGATAGAAATTTTAATATAGCATAAATTTGAAAAAAAAATCATATTAAGAATAAGTTGGTATTTCATTAGACAGGACCTCTGTGAAATGACTCCAAGATGAGAACTATAATATAATGGGATGGGAGAAGTTCTTTCATTGTGTTAGAGACTTTAATAGTGCTAGTCCTGTAATTAATTAACATTTCATTAATGATCTATAAGGAGTACCAGTAAACAACACTTTAATTAAGTTCATGGGCAATAAATTAATAGGTACAGAAAATATCAATGAAGACGGGCAAATAATTCAAATAGACCAGAGAATTTATAAGATAGGGATATAACAGTAAATTCATTGGTCACATGTAAATCCCTCCAGCAAATTAAAGGAGATGTTCATTCCTTTTGTGGAGTACAGAAAGTGAGTAAACAAGCAAAATTAATAAATAAGATCCTTGTCAACTATATAATGACTACAAGAAGCAACAACTTTTGTTTGTGGTGGAGCTCTGAATATATTCTTACATATAAGTAAATTAGCTTTATGTATCTTAGAAACAAAATAATTCTATCATCCAGGGCAGGGCTTGTAAAGAAAGCAGTGTATATCGAATACAAACTCCTAACGGGTCAGTGTATTTAAGCATAGTAAATACATTTGATGTCCTCAGACTTCTCTCATGGTCTCAGAGACAGGAAAATTCTCAGGTTCTCATATTCAGTTACTGGTGGAGCTGAATTTGAATCTAGGTCATTCTATGCTGCTTCCAATAATATGAAAACTTGGGTCTGTGCATGTGTGAGGAATAGGTTCAGAAACTTTTGTCATCGACTAAATGGTCTCCTACTCAGTGGTACTCGGATATTTTAAACCTCAGTAAGCTGAGGCTTAAGGAGAAAATGTGTATATGTAAAAGGGCTCTAAAAGTCTCTTTCACTGATTAGATCAAGTGGGGGGAGAGGATAACAGCTATTTAGGTTTCTAATGAATCAGTAACTGGTTTCACATGTTATTTGACGTTGATCATTTTAATGAATACTTGAGCCTTAGGAAACATAATGTGCTATGCCAATAGTTCCAAACATTTACTTTTGGCCTTGGCATCATTGCCAGCCAGAGGAAGACATGGTCAGCATCAGTTTACTTCTAATGACTTAAACCAAATGAAATCTTAAAACAGCAAATAAAGCTAGTGATCTGTTTGTGGATGTGGAGGGAGGTAGGGACAGAGGCAGAGAGAGAGAGAGAGAGAGAGAGGACACACTTTGATTTTCCTATGTCTAACCCGCTTTAAAAAAGTAGATATTGAACATAGAACTTTGAGTTGATTATCTCATCAGCCACAGTGGCTTTTGTTTTGTTTTTGCGTGTGTGCGTGTGTGTGTGTGTGTGTGTGTGTGTGTGTGTGTGTGTGTATGTGTAGAGGGGTGTGATGTTAGTTATTAGGGATCCAACTCAGGGGAATTCTATTTCTGAGCTACATCCCCAGCCCTATTTTCTTAACTTTTTAAAATACTTGTATTGGTGCATTGAAATCTCACATCATTATGTAGTTCCGAGAAATAGGAACATTGGTTCTCCCAAAGTTGCTGAGGGTCTTGCTAAATTGCTGAGGCTGGCCTTGAATCTGCCATCCTCCTGTCTTAGCCTCCCAAGTACTGAGATTACAGACATGCACCACCATTCCCAGCTCAGGCATACTTTTAAGAATCAGAAAGACTGGCTAATTGCAATCCATTTTGGTTACAAAGAGCAAATCTGAAAGTCTTCCTATGGCAGTGGATCAGTAAAACCATACCATTGTATAAAGGACCATATTCTTCTTTTATCATTTTTTTAGCCTGTATTTTATAACTTTTCCTATGCCAGGTGTGGTGGCACACACTTGTAATCCCAGTACTTGGGAGGCTGAGACAGGAGGATCACAGATTCCTGGCAAGCCTCAGCTACTTAGTGAGGCCTTCCGCAACTTAGTGAGACCCTGTTTCAAAAGAAAGAGTAAAAAAATAGGGTTGAGGGCGTGGCTTAGAGGTAGAATGCCCTGGGTTCAATCCCCAGTTCCGCAAAATAAATAAATAAATAAATAAAATGATGATAGTTTTTTCCTCCTTTTAATTTTTTTTGTCAAACTACATGTGTGAAGGTTGGAGACTGTCAGGTCTTACCTTGCTATGTCACTGCAGTGAAACACACCTAGCCACAAAATTTCAAATACATCTAGTTTTTACTTCTAAAAGATAAAAAAGACTCTCATATGACATTCCTTTGCCAAGCAGAACCAGGAAAACAATCCACATTTGTAGGCTTTCAAGCTTAACATTCTTTTCACTACTAGAGATAACCTGAGAATTCTCATCACAGGTCGGCTTTAACAACTGCTTTAACTTGTTACAGAAGCTGAAACATACTTGTTCCTCATGAATGAGAAATAGCTGTACACATTAGTCAGTGTGACATTAAGTAGATTGGACATAAACATGTTAATAGGGATATGATGAACAACCTTTATATGAGAATATATACCTGAAATATATAAATTGCCCTGTATATATTCCATAGACTAGATATTTAAGGTGTTGAAGTTAGAAAAAGTGATTGAAATGAAACTTAAGAAATGCCTAAGCTGCATGATGTATGAATATATAAACCATTTCTACTAGTCACAGTGAGATATTTTATGATGTGATTAATTAAAATTTTCATGGAAAAAAGCACCCAAACTAAAGAGTCATGCAGGGTGTTAGAGTAGTAAACTAGCATGTGGGCCCTGCTAGAGAGAGAGAGAGAGAAAGAAAACTCTGCAATTATTTAAAAATCATTTCTTCTCTCTGGTTCTGCTTCCTCATCTCTGAAAATGACCTTTATAGTTCTTTTTTTGCTGTGAATGTTGAATCTTCTGCCACAGCTTTATAGGAAATTTAAATATTGTTTTCTCTTTCAATTTGAATGTCATGTGAAGATTGCATGAATGACAGTGAAAGAAAACGTGAAAAGTAAAGTCAGAGTAAAGGAGTGAGTGTTGCAGCAAAACTTGAGAATAGTGTCATTATCGAGAAACGGATTATCAATCAACCAGAAATGTTTAGCATGATCGACATGGTAAAGAAACTCCATTTGTCTCTAAAATTCCTATTGAGCTGTATTATCATGTTGTATAAAATTCAACCCTATAGCAGCTTACAGCACAGAGAAGAAGTGACATCATTTATCAAAAAAGATGACACTGCAAAGACCAACTGGGTGCCCTTGCAGAAATTAGGTGAAATGCTAGAGGAATCAGAGCAGAGAAAGATCACCTTTGAAACAGATTATCTGGTAAGGCTTCATAGAGGAGGCTGTGTTAATTCTAGGCCTTGAAGGATGCATTCAATATCAGTAGGCAGATCTGGGGAACATGAGCCCATATTCCAGGTGTGTAGAGTATCCTGAATCAGGATAAGAAAGCTAGAAGTGTATTCCCCAGAGACCTGGGCAGAGTGTGTCCTGTAAGTCCAGTGAAATCCTCTGCAGACATTCCCTACTACTGTGTTTTGGAGGTATCCCTAATTCCCCCATCCCTACCCCATTCCTCCACACAGATGCACATAATCCGATCACTTCAATCCGTGCTATTGCTAACTGTAGTTGGGAATATTCGGTGGTAATGACTGTATCTGGCTGAACGAGATTCCATTCCAAATATATGGATTTATGACTTGGCTTCTCTATTGTTAACATTCTTTTTTTTTGCAGTACTGGAGATTGAACTCTGGGGCATTCTACCTCCAAGCTGTACCCCCAGCCCTACTTTTTATTCTCTATTTTGAAACAGGGTCTCACTAAGTTGTGAGTGCCTCACTAAGTAGCTGAGGCTGGCTGCAAACCCGGATCCTCCTGTCTCAGCCTCCCAAATGCTGGGATTACAAGCATGCGCCACCACACCCGGCTATTATTAACATTCTTTAACTCCACAAAAAGAAGACCCTTCTTAAACTAGATTTTTTTTCTTGTAGTACTGGGGATTGAACCCAGGGGCACTCTACCTCCAAGCTATACCCCCAGTCCTGTTTTTTACTCTTTATTTTGAAACAGGGTCTCACTAAGTTGCGGAGGGCCTCACTAAGTAGCTGAGGCTGGCCTCGAACCCAGATCCTCCTGTTTCAGCCTCCCAAGTACTGAGATTACAAGCGTGTGCCACCATGCCCAGCTTAAACTAGATTTTTAAAAAACTGACTATTTTAGAGCATTTTTACATTAACTGAAAACCTGAGCAGAGAGCGTAGAATTCCAGTATGTCCCCCAATCTGTCAGAGTTTCTCCATTAGGAACATCTTGCATGAGTTCGGTGATTTTGTTGCAGCAGATGAATACACATTGATATATTATCATCAACTAAGGCCTACAGTTTACATTAGAGTTCACTCGTGTTGTATATTCTTTAGGTCTTGACAAATGTCTAATGTCATGTATTACAGCACCACAGGGAATAGTTTCACTGCCTTACAATTCCATTATTTTGCTCCCTCCCCTGCAGCCCTTGGCAACCAATGACCTTTATACTGTCTCCATAGGTTTCCCTTCTCTGTAAAGTCTTATAGTTGGAATTGTATACTATGAAGACTTTTAAGATTACTTTTTTTTTCTAACTTAGAAATATGTGTTTAAGAGCCGGGCGTGGTGGCACACACTTGTAATCCCAGCATTCGGGAGGCTGAGACCGGAGGATCCGGGATCATGGCCATCCTCAGCTACCTAGTGAGGCCCTCCGCAACTTAGTGAGACCCTGTTTCAAAATAAAGAATAAAAAATAGGACTGAGGGTGTAGCTTGGAGGTAGAATGCCCCCGGGTTCCATCCCCAGTACTGCAAAAAAAAAAAAAAAAAAGTGTGTTTTAAGTTTTCTCTTCATCTTTTCAAAGCTTGAAGGATCATTTCTTTTTATTGCGGAATAATTTTCCATTGTCTGAAAGTGTAGAAATAATCATTAAAAAAATGGTTCCAAGGCATGTTCTTGGAACCACAAATTGTCGCACAAATTGGCAGTATAACAGTGAGGCAGAATATACTGTTGAAACCATACGGTCACTGCCACTGAGATGAGTAAGGGAATTGAATAGCAGTGGTTGGTGGGACTAAACAGTCGTGTATAGAAGAACTCAAGACAAGCTTTCAGGCATTGGAAGTTGACGTTTGGGCTCTGCAGCTTTCTCTATGCCTTAAACAAGGCTCCTGACTTTAGATTCTTCACCAGTGAAACAAAAGGATGCGCTAGATGACCTCCAAAGGTTCTCCAGATTCTGAAATTTAATTATCTGGTCTTATCCCATGGAATTAAAGGTGAGACAAGAAAGCAAGGAGGAAATTAACAGATCTGAATGAGATCATATAGCAAATTACTGGTATTACTTAGTCTCAAAATCTAGTCTACATATTTGGCCTAGCAATTTATTTTTCATTTTTTCACTATTATGACCTGATATTTTAATACTTTCCTTGGTGCACTGTAGTTCACAGTGATAGTGACATACACACACACACACACACACAGCACTTGGTGGGCTTTCCTCCAGCCTTCTCCCCCAAGCTCCCCCTCCCCCATACAGGATATTGACACTGGCATTCTCATATAAGTACATAATGTCAGTGGAAGTGACCTGATTTTCTTTCTGTAAAAACCTATCTTTCTTATGAGTCCCTGATTATGTAATTGAAATTGGTAGAAATTTTCAAAAAATATAGGTTGTGAGGAAATGCATTTTTTTCTTGACAACAGCTCAGACTACATGGAAAATGTCCATCCAGACTTATTTCTAAAATATGTTATTCTCTAATGTTCCAAAGATAAATGATTTTATAACATTTTTACAACTGATGGGATTGTTCACACTTAACATGCCAGTTTCAAAAGGACATTGAATTTTTTTTTGTGTGTGTGTGTGTGTGTGGTACTTGGGATTGAACTCAGGGGCACTCTACCTCCGAGCTACACCCCCAACCCTATTTTTTATTCTTTATTTTGAAACCGGGTCTCACTAAGTTGCGGAGTGCCTCACTAGGTAGCTGAGGCTGGCCTCAAACCCGGATCCTCCGGTCTCAGCCCCCCAAATGCTGGGATTACAAGCGTGCGCCACCACGCCCGGCTGAATGTTTATTTATATCCATAATTGCATGTGTAGAATGAGACTAGTGAAAATAAGTGGAAGCATGTGCTTCCCAGGCTCACTCTTCACAATTTCCAGTCAGATGACAACACTTACAACAATGATCACCCAGCACTAAGGTTGCTGATGAGAAGAAAAACTGAGTGAATTAGTCTTCCCCTTGACTTGGTTGTGATTAAAGTGGGCTCCAAAATCAACCATTTTCCACATCATAAATATATTGAGAGAGATGTAGTTGTAGATTTATAGATAGGGATTACTTTTCCTTCCTTCCATCATCTACCTACATACCTACGTGTGTGTGTGTGTGTGTGTGTGTGTGTGTGTGTGTTTTACTGGGGATTGAACCCAGGAGCTTGCTAAATTAGCACACGCTAGCCTT